>VSDK01020102.1:513058-541245 GCA_009767595.1 Symbiodinium kawagutii | reverse complement strand
TTTTGTGCGTGGGCAAGGGCTCGCAAGGGAGTTGAGCCTTTGACTTGTCGATTCCAAGTCACGGAATCATTGATGTGAGGAAGAAAAGGAAGGAGGAGACATGAGCGATGGGGGGGGGAGGGGGGGGCGGCAGGGGTGGAAAAAGTTAGAGAAATCCAAAATCCGCGCGGGGGAACATTTAGGCTTGAAGATAAAACTAAGACTTGGACAAATCAACAAACTGAGATGGACTACCTAAAACACGCCGCGCCCAAGGGCCGGCGGATTGTAATGAAAAACCACTAGTACTGGTACATGTTATAAGTACATATTAAATGACATATTGTTAGTACTGACGATATGTGCTAATATCATTCACACTACCATCAGTCCACTAATAGCAGTACACTAATATTAGTACACTAACAGCAGTGCACTAGAATGAGTACTAACATTGATATTACATAGTCATTGTTGGAGTCCTCCTGTCACCCAGCCGATCAGCAGCTCCCCCTGTGCTTGCTCAGCCATTCCAGGCCTCACGGAGATGTTTGAGGCCGCTGGATTCGAGATGCCTTGGAGCTCAGCCAGAGCTCTGTGAGTGGTGAAGAAGCGGGGCAAGGGCCTTATCTAATGGTTGATGGTTGACCTAGTAACGGTCCACTAACGGTTGAAGAATCATTGGTTGGTGATTAGTAATGGTTGATGATTGGTTGGTGATTAGTAATCCAATGGTTGATGATCAGGTATCAAATAGTTTAGGACGAGTAGGGTAGTGGTTGATGATCAGTGATCTAATGGTTGATGACTGATTTGTGGTGGTTAACTAAGAATTAATCATGGTTAACTAGTGATTACTGATTGTTGACCAATGGTTGATGATGGTTGACCATGGTTGATGATGGTTGACCCAGCAATTACGAATGACTACAAGTGATGGTAAACTAGTGGTTGAATGATAACTGCTTCATGATGGTAAAATGGATGGTTAAAAAAGATAAAGGGATTAATGATGGACAACAGTCGTCGATAGTGGCCGATGGCAATGGATAACGACGACCAAGAGAAACAATGATGATTCGCAATGGTTTCATGATGGCTGACCATGACCGTTAAGAACTAGCAATTTTCGATGACTTGATGAAAAGGAGGCGTTTGGTTCGGATTGTCAACAGCGGCACTCACTCGGGAGATGACTGTGATAGGTGGAGTGAAACCTGGCTGGTTTGTTGCAGATGGAACTAGCTACTTATTTTGCTTGTGCAAAAGTGATTACACAATGGCCTCTCTTTTGTCGTTGAAGGATTCCTTGTCTTGGGACGGGTTGTATCTTTTAAAATAAGATGTCTCCCATCAAAGGCAAGGTAAATCATTTTGGATGAAGCGAGATCAGCTTTTCATACAGAAGAGCTGAATTTTTGTGATTCCAAAACAGTCTTTCCATTGGTTTTCATCTTTGATTTTGGTAGATTGTTGCCATCATGGCCATCATTCCCCCTTTCATCTTTGCTTGAGTCATTTGAACTTCTCGTAGAACGACTTCACAATGGCCTCTCTTTTGTTGTTGAAGGATTCCTTGTCTTGGGACGGGTTGCATCTTTCAAAATAAGATGTCTCCCATCAAAGGCAAGGTAAATCATTTTGGATGAAGCGAGATCAGCTTTTCATACAGAAGAGCTGAATTTTTGTGATTCCAAAACAGTCTTTCCATTGGTTTTCATCTTTGATTTTGGTAGATTGTTGCCATCATTCCCCCTTTTATCTTTGCTTCAGTCATTTGAACTTCTCGTAGAACGACTTCACAATGGCCTCTCTTTTGTTGTTGAAGGATTCCTTGTCTTGGGACGGGTTGCATCTTTCAAAATAAGATGTCTCCCATCAAAGGCAAGGTAAATCATTTTGGATGAAGCGAGATCAGCTTTTCATACAGAAGAGCTGAATTTTTGTGATTCCAAAACAGTCTTTCCATTGGTTTTCATCTTTGATTTTGGTAGATTGTTGCCATCATGGCCATCATTCCCCCTTTCATCTTTGCTTGAGTCATTTGAACTTCTCGTAGAACGACTTCACAATGGCCTCTCTTTTGTTGTTGAAGGATTCCTTGTCTTGGGACGGGTTGCATCTTTCAAAATAAGATGTCTCCCATCAAAGGCAAGGTAAATCATTTTGGATGAAGCGAGATCAGCTTTTCATACAGAAGAGCTGAATTTTTGTGATTCCAAAACAGTCTTTCCATTGGTTTTCATCTTTGATTTTGGTAGATTGTTGCCATCATTCCCGCTTTTATCTTTGCTTGAGTCATTTGAACTTCTCGTAGAACGACTTCACAATGGCCTCTCTTTTGTCGTTGAAGGATTCCTTGTCTTGGGACGGGTTGCATCTTTCAAAAATAAGATGTCTCCCATCAAAGGCAAGGTAAATCATTTTGGATGAAGCGAGATCAGCTTTTCATACAGAAGAGCTGAATTTTTGTGATTCCAGAACACATTTTTTTCCTCGTTTGTGGGAAGGAATTTGCAGGGATCTGGTTTATGATGAAGATGGTTCCTTCTTTCTTGGTGTGGAAATTTGTGCCTACACAATTTCGAGTCCAATTTGCATGTTGCTCGAGAGAGGCATGGACGCCAGTCCCGTGAAGAGAAATCACCTTCAAGCTCAGCTGCAAGTCAAAATCCGACAGGCTGCACCTATGAAAGAAGAACATATCCGACCCCTCAGGTGTCATTGTCAGAAAGGCATGAAATGGGAGGAACCCAGCTTTTGCAAGAGACAAGTGGGACTAGGTAGATTTGTGCACATGGAGGGTATATGATAGTTGAACAAAAGCGTATCCTGCGTGAGGCTCTACTCCCAGGCTAACCAATGCCACTGGTTTAGCCAGTTCCATGATATGGGTCTTTCCAGAGCCATGAGTGTATATATTTTTCCCAAATCATTTTCTTTTTCATTATAGATGTAAAATAAAACAGAAGTTGCATGAGGAATCTCATCCACGGCCCTCACATGGCGGCATGGCAACCCCAGCCTATGCTCCGGGCGATGAAGTGGAAATGGACCGCAGGGATTCGGGGAGTGCTGAGTCGGTAACCTACCTCCGACAAGTTGCTGTTGACCATCACATTGGCATAGCCAAGGGTGAATTGCTGAATAGCGGTTGATATTGGTTGATATTGTTTGGTGAAATGATATCGGTTGGTAAATGAATAGATATTGATACATTGACATCTGGTTGATAATGGTTGGTTTGTCAACTAGGTTTCGGAAACGGATTAGGTCGATGGGTGCTTGGTTCCTATTGCTACGCAGCATGACGGCCGCACTCAAGCTCATCTGTTGAGCCATGAAAAGACACCTCACCAGTTTGCCCTTTAAATGTGAATTGCCAGTTTTTTACTAGACTAGTGACCGCAGGGTTGTGCCAATGCTTAGGAAGTTCAAAAGTCACAGCACCTCTCACCACACATGACATGCATTCGATCTCCAAGCAGCTGTTGGGGTGATTCCGCAGGACCTTTCGTGGTCATGAAACAACGAGTGTAAGGTACGTCGTGGTGCCTCCCCGGTTGGATTGGTTGGTTCATTAGTTCATCGCTTAACGAGCAACACCACTTGTTATCTTTACCGCACTGGGAGTCATGGTCTGACGGTGCAGGACTGGCCGGTTGAAGGAGGCCCGTGGTTCTTCCGTGTTGCCCTCCTGGTGTCCAGTGTTGGCGTCGTCGTCAACATCATATGGTCGTCATGATTGTTGTTGTTGTTGTTGTTGTTGTTGTTGTTGTTGTTGCTGTTGCTGTTGTTGTTGTTGTTGTTGTTGTTGTTGTTGTTGTTGTTGTTGTTGTTGTTGTTGTTGTTGTTGTTGTTGTTGTTGTTGTGTGTTGGTGTTGGTTGTTGTTGTTGTTGTTGTTGTTGTTGTTGTTGTTGTTGTTGCTGTTGTTGTTGGTGGTGGTGGTGGTGGTGGTGGAGTGGCGGTGTGTCAAGGGATATTGACCAAAGCTTGACGTCAAAAATCCGACGCTTGTTGACACTTTTTGACACGCCAAGATGTGACCACCTCATGGTTTGCTGATCAAATGCCGCAGGATCCCATGTTCACTGGAGATCAGGGTGCGTTATCTGAGTGGGTCAGGTCAGCAGGTATGTCTGGACATGGCACATGGGGTAGTTCAGGTACCCTCGATGCTTAGCTCAATGTGTTTTTCTGTCAGGTTCGTCTACCAGTTTGAAGTGTCCAAGTTACGTGCTTGATCAGTAAGTCCTTCTGGCAATTGTGGTGCAATCCCAGTTCTAACTCCCAGTTGTGAGCTGGCTTCTAAAACATTCAGCTACAGTTATACAGTCAACCAGAAACTGTTTACAAGCTTGTTCTGGCAGCCCATCTACTTAGCACAGAGTACGGGGCTCCATGGGGTCTGTTGGACACCAAGTGGATCAGGGTTGTCCACTGTCAATGATTGGGATGCTCATCTCGCCAACTTTTCTTGAGCAGTGTATTTATGGACAGGATCAAGTGTGTCAAAAGCTTAACATTAGAACTATTAGGCCATTAGGTGGACCAACCATGATTTCTCATTTCTCATCACCATCAACAGTTAAATGGCGACGGACTGTCATTAACCCAAACCAAACATCATTCACCCTGATCAAACCGTAAATCACAATCGATTTAATCACTTCCCCTACGTAACATAGTAAACCATGATTAAGATGACTATTAATCATCTCTTCAGCGACTTTTTCAGTGGGTGTAATATCTACCAGTTACTGGAGACTGCTATCGACCCTTCAGGTGGCATGGAGAGCTTCCGTGCCACCGTGATGGCAGTGCGCCGGCGGAGCACTGCAACCGCAACGGAAGGCAGGCGTCGAATGTTGGTCGGTAGCGCTAGACAGTGAAAGCACCGGTCAGATGCTTCCAAAATATTTTGTTGAACTTTTCAATTTGTTTTTTATTTAATAAAGCATATTATTTCCATATAGTTTCAACATTAAAGCATATAAAATATGATTTCCTTCCCTTGGATCCCCCGGGATGCCATGGTGGCTCCCCTGAGCGGAGGCGCCTTCCGCTACCGCCTTCGATGGCATGGCGGCGGCAGCTCCTGGGTGGCTCTGCGGCTTCCCCACAGAGCCGTGAGTCCCACGCCAGGTGCCGCGCTGCTGAGGTTTCGAAGTTTCGAACGCATGCGATGGTTAGCACATACTGAAGATGATAAGATGAGGATGGTGATGGAATTAATGATGGAATTAATGATGGAATGAATAATGGTTCTTGATGGAATTTATGATGGTTGATAGTTAGGCTTAAGTTGCTGATTCATGATGATCAAGACGGTACACCATCAAGTCTGGGGATGGTCATCCTCCAACTGTGGATCTGGGGCTGATGCTATCGGGAACTCTTATTGCTCCGAGCGAGGTGGGTCTACTGTAACCACTGTAGCGAGATGTCGGTGAAATTTCCGTGGAAAGTCGTGGCGAGTGACGGCCTCCGAAGGAGAATCAGCTTCTGCAACTGTTGATAGAAGAAGGATCGATGCCAGAGTGGGGTGTGAAACCACAGGCGTGTAGCCAATTTTCGTGATATGCTAAGCTGGGAAATCGTTGCGCCTTCGCTCAACGTCTTGTTCGAAACCTCCTTGGTCCTTCCCACAAAGCTGCCCTGAAAGACTGGTTGACCCTAATGCCAGACCAACTTACTCAGAAAGTGCTCCCCATCAATGAAGTTTGGCATGTGTCAACCTAAGATGATACCCAACAGATCAATCTACCATATACAATGCAACTAGACTTCACATCCAACAAGATGATTTCTAAGTAGTCATGGCAGGTTCATGGGTTTCACCTCCGGAGGTTGTTCGGCCTGTGCCCACAGTTGGCAGAAAGCAGCCCACCCAAATAGGTATGGCTGGTTACGACGCTCGTGTTGCCCTGTTAATATGATACATCCGCATAGACACACAGATGGATGTGTACCGATTTGCATGAATACACTTCAACATTTCTGGCTGTGTAGCCGTGCTACGCCATCCAGTTCTCCAAGATACAAAGCCACAGCATTGTTTTTCTTCTCATCATTCATTTCATTTCATTTCATTTCGTTTCGTTTCATTTTATTTCCACGATTTTATATTTTCAATTTTTTTCCATCATTTATTTGTGGAAAACTATTTCCATTTTTTTCTATTTTCTATTTTTGTTTCCGATCTTCTTTGCAACTCGCCGTTTCAGCGCTCTGCGGAGGTTTGTGGCGGCAGAGTTGTGACGAGGCCGACCATGCTGAGACGCCCCTGAAGGCCTACGAGGACGTGTCCAGGCGGCGCTGAAGCCTTGAAGCATAGGAATCCTGCGGAGGGCCACCAGTCATAGCTATAACATGTTTTACATAGCTACTCTAATGCTATCAAACTTCCAATGTTCAACTACTTTCTAGTTAGTTGGTGAAGATTGGTACAAAAGGATTCAATGTTGATAGTGGTTGATACTAGTCTAGTGCTAATGAAGCTTTGTGAATATCCCTTAATTTGAGAAACGTCAATTCCGAATGGTTGATCCGGATCCACCGCCAGGAGATCTCTCCTAAGCAACACATGATGTTCACTACGCAAATGTGGAGAGTTCATTGGGATCTCCATCTACATTGAGTACACATTAAGTCATGGCCTTAAGTCATGACGGTGATCAAGCATAGAGATCACCCTCATCCCACAATTTGGTGGTGGTCACCAAGAGTAGGATAATGGTAGGACTTGGATTGCATGACAAAATCTAGGGAATGATCAAGCCCACTTGTCACCAACGAAGGATACCAGTACTCTAATCAGAAATCATCGAAGATTGATCTACGAAGATCATTGGCCGTCCAAAATCACTATTTCTCGGGATCTATCAAGGTATCATCCCAAATCCTGAAATTTTATAGTAGTCCCAAAAGCGCAAGGAGTAGAGAATCAGAATTCTTTGGCAATAGTGAGTTTTGGGATCTAAAGAATTCTATTTCAAAATTCTCATCCTTTCTTGAGAGAGTGACCCACAGTGACCCATTCTTCAGATCCCAAAATGGGCCATGGCTCCAGGTTTTTGGACGCGCTGGCTGCCCAGCTGGGCAAGGACAGGCGCCTGATGCATTGGAAGATGCTTAGGGATGGCGAGGACTGCGTTAAACGTTTGATCATACTTTGGAATGGTACTGGTACTGCTGCTTTGGAATGGTTTCTTAACACAGGAATCGTTTTCTTATTGGTTTGTGTTTGATTGACCGGTCCATCTAGAAGTGGGAATTCGAGCTTTGTTGCGACCTTGACAGGCGATCGTGGTGAAAACGATTTGGAAATGATATTAGTGTGGTTATATATATATATATCAATGGTGAATTGGCATTAGTAAGAAATGATAGGTAATCAATGATGGACTGTCAAATATGGGTATTAGTGATTGTTGGTGCTTATGGGTTGTTAGTGAAGCATGAACCTCTCTTAACCAACAACCAACTCTTGGCTAATATTGATTGACCGTCAATAACCACCGCTTGTTAGCCAACTCCCAACTGTTGCCTCCCATGTGGCCATATGAGCCATATGGGCTTCGATTTTGCGATGCCTGGAAAGACAGTCACCTCAGGGAGCAACAAGTGGCCGTTCTTGGCGAATACCAACTGCTCTTACCGCACGACTGTCGACTATTACCCATCGTTATCTACGATTCAGCATTTTTCATCATTGTCAATATTCGAGCTTATCCATTGCTGTATCAAACGGCAAGTATCCATATTTATAGCCACAGCAACGGTGGTTGAGTATTAAATGGGTGATGCCGATTGCCCAGCTGCAGACTTTGGTGGTTGCACGCTGTGATTGGTGCTGTGGTTGATGCGTTTGTTTAGTAAGTCGACTTAAGCAGTTTACCATGCTTCATAATGTTTGATATCCCACCCCAGATCCTGCAGACAACCTCGCAGTGGCAAGAATCCAACCCACCTACCCACTTTATTCTGCCACTGTCATTAATCATTCTCGGGAGTTCATGACCTGTCTGTGAATGAAAACTTGTAGTTCTTTCAGTTGGAGGACCGGGAGACTCTGAAGATCTACGATCCCTACTACTGCATGGGAAATGTGGTGAAGCAATTGGCATCCTTAGGATCCTTAGCTGCATCTGGCCGAGCCCCCCTCCACAGTGGTGAAACCATTCCATGATTTCTTTTCTCTCACAGTGGCTGTGAGAACTGTGAGAAGTGTGGGAACTCTTACAGCTTTGGGGGACACTGGTGACACTTCTGTTGACACTGGTGGTTGTATTGCCTTGGCGATCCCTTGAAGCAAAGTGGTAAGCAGTGGCTGTTCACCCAGCTGTCGCGATGGACCATCATCCATGAAGAGACTGTACCAAGCTATAAACTCCAACCATTCCAGGGAAATGACACTCAAAATCACTCAAACATGCTGTTTCCAAACTAGTTCCAAGTTAGTTTCAATCATTCATAGCTATTCAAAGATAGCCATGAACACTGATCATCTTCAATTTAGGGGGACTGATTCGGACTTATCATTGATTTTGATTGGAAGCATTTTTGGCCACGACTTCAGTTTGTCAACAATGGGTCTCCTCAAGAGTGATGGTTCCCCTGGAATCAGTTGGGCCTTTGTAGGCTCACCACTTTGACATGATCTTCCAGCTGGTGAGTGGTCCATCTTCCATGCTATGATCGAGAATTCCCAAACGGGCTTAGGAAGAGCATGTGATTTTTCTGTCTTGAAACCACGTTGGCGTGCTTGGTTTGGCTAGAGGTTTCTACAACGTCTACAACCAACCCGTTGACTTCTATGCAGCTCGCGATGAATCTTGGCGGAAAACTGCATTTCTGAGAGAAACCTCTGAATCGAAGATAATATGAATAGTGGTCACTCTCCAGATTGCCAGGCAAACATACCCGAGGGTAAGCCATTCATAGCTGGATCGCTACCAAGTTTTTAATTGGGACCATTGGTCTAAGACTGTATCCGTAAATGGTAGTGCTCCTGAAGCACCTAGAAAAGACAATTCTTTTCCCTGGGACGCGAGTCATCTTAGCATATACTCTCTAGCAAACAAATCCATGAAACAGATTGACATCACCATCTTCGATGCTTCAATGTGGGTCTCTCTATTCATCTCCCCAGAAATCATTTCTAGGGCGCGGCGTATCTTATCTTTTCAGTTTAGGGGGCCAGAATTCACATTGGCAAAAGATTGATTGAGTGCTCCATGTTGGGCGGAGAATTCCCAAAGACCAACATCCCTGTCGTATTGGTTGACGCTTAGGAACCTACCTGGGCACCACGGGAATGCCGGGAATGCCACTGGGTGCACCACTGGGTTTCCACTCGGCCATTCGTTGCCAAGGCCCAGCAGCTGCCGGAGTATGATGTGCTGGTGACGAATCCGCCCTATTCCAAGGAGCACGTGGAACCTTGGAAGGGGCTTCCAACGGTTGGAGAGTCGAGCTTTCTTGAGCAGCTTCACCATGTGCTTCACCTTTTGCAAGAATGTAATGTTAATGTTTGCAGGAAAGTCCCAGTGATGATGACAAAGTAGATCTTGACGGGGGGGCACCACTTTCCAGTATTCAAGCGGTTCTCTCCCACAGGTGTTTTCATCGACATTGATGCACTACGTCTTCCTTCTGCGTAATTGAAATGCCCAGCAATTTCTTTTTTGTTTTTGCTTGTATTTACCCGGTCTGCAATATGCTGGGCTATTTGCATTCCAGCCAGCTTGCTAAACGCAACCCCAGATTGTCAGAATCAAAGAACACCCCTCTGCTTAGCCTGCAATATTTTTTGTGTCTTGTCCTATGTCTTGCTTATCATAAAGTAAAATAACAGCAGTAGCAACATTTAGTCATCATCCAGGGCCTGCCTTGCAACATGTGGGATGCTTTCGTGCTTTCTGAAGTTATAGTCTCAGGAATTATTAGTCTGCAGTCTACAATGTGTTTTCCTCTCCCTGCCTCACAATGTATTTTTCTATCACGACTTGTTTTCAACGTGTTCTAAACATGTTTCCTAGCAGCAAATGCATGTGAGCAATGCCTGTCCATAAAACCAATCTTCGGGGTCCAGCACAAGGACCGAGGATCTCGAAGCTGAATTTTATGAGAATCAATCCATGCCATGATTTCATGATCGAGCTGTTCCGCAACCAGCAGTCACTTCTTACAGCCAAGAAGAAGCAACCAGTGCATCAAAGTTCTGCCCCAGGCATTGGGTGAGACTTCAAACTAGAAAACCTCCCACTTCTGCTCGGATGTTTTTGGCTGCTTAAGAATGCGGTTGAGAATGACTCATGGTGGTGAATAATGTGGCTGGTAGTTGTTTTTTACAGCGGTGAATGATACATATAATGGTGTGAAGGGTGGCAAATGATTCCGCGAATAGCCAGTAATGATGCTGGATGACCGTTTACATTGATTCGTACTAGCTTATGATTAGCTTAGAACGGTTTATCATGGTTAATTGCCATTGACACTTCTTGATGCGTGTTTCCTCTCTCAGGATCAGTTGTATCGTTTTGCTGCAGAGATGCTGGAGAAGCAGAAGCCCAGCTTCATGTTAGCCTCTTGGTTTCTGCTTCGCTCACCTTTGAGTTGGGTTGAGGGATTCCGGAGACAGATGCGAGGAAAGGGACAAGACGAATGTAGCTTCTTTGTAGCTCTGTTCACTCCAAAGTAAATCCTGAGGGGGTAGAAATGAGCATGAGACATGGCCAAAAATTGGCAGAAAAGGATAGGTGTACATTCATGGGGGTTCACAAGCCCCCATCTTTGTCCCGCAGTACCGTTGGTCACCCTATCCATGGTGTCACCAGTGATGCCCGGGATACTAGTTGACGAAATCCAACCACTCGGGTTACAAAGTGACATTCATCAATGCAAGCTAAGAAACAGCAACCGTTCATTATGACATCATTTCTGGTTCAAGATCCGTTCTCACAAAGAAGTTGTCCAGCAAAACAACAGATGATGTCTCTATGCTTTAGAGCCAAGCCTAGAACCACCGCTTATTTCTCTATCTATTTTCTTGCATGTGGTGTCATGAAAAATCTGGCTCCTCTTTGTGATTGCCAATTGCCAATTCCCACCAACGCAGCTATTCCCCCATAGACAGGTCGACGTCTGGTTCTTAGTAGAACATATCCCTCCCAAGATGGGGTACGAAAGACCTAATACATTTTAATTTAGTTTATTGATTTAATGTACTATTCAAATTACTTTATCCACTTCATCTTGGGATGTGATAACGGCAGAGCCTTGATCAAGATGTGGAAAAGCACATGCCTTCATCTTCCTATCAGCATGTACGTGAAACCAAGCGAGAACAGCCATTTCCAAGTCACGTGCCGTTGATTTCAGACCTTTGGCTCTGTGATAGCTGAGAACAACCTGTCTCACCAAATTCCACAGTGAGCTAAGAGAGGCCAATAAACTAGCTAGTGACAGCTAGTCATGTTAGTGAACAGGGAAGGATGGAAACTCACAGTGACTAATATTCCACTGGTGACACATGAGAATTATCTAGCATTCAGAGTGTGAAGACACATATACAGCACCATACAGCCACCATACATCCCTATCCGTTTTGGTCGATGCTGTCCAGCTTAGGTGGAGATGGACAATTCGATACAAGACAGGGAGTAAGGGCCCACACTTGGCAGGCCAACCCACCGCTATTGTGTGTGTGATTGTGATTGACCTGCGCTAACTGGCTACAAAGCTTGTACTACATGACAAATAGTCAAATAAGAATTGATGAGAACTAAGATCACCCAGAATTACATCCTCATTACCATCCCCACCATCCCCGGAGGAACTAATTAGCATTCGAAAATATTTGGTGGATGTCCTTGTTGCGCTGATCCATCGTGTTTGGTGGTTTGTATGCTTACTCTTCACAGTGGTGCATGGCCGGTGGTGAATTCAATGGTCGAGAGTGGCCGATAGTGACACTGATACAACTTGCCGAGCTGTTTTTTCGGCATGATCATAGCACCATCATAGCATGTACCGGTTGTACTATTCACAATAACTTGTTGCAGCACCATTATCGACAATGGTTCTTTGCTAGTGGTTTTTACAGCTTGAGCTTTGGCATATGCTTAGCGACCGCATCTGGACACTCCCGGGTTGCACCGTGTCCTCAGGTTCCCAACTACACCATCGAGACACAACTCTTTGACCAACTCTTCCAGGACGATGGGACTGCTATGGCTGGTTGCGTTTTCACATTTTGTCCATATGTTTTCAGTTTTGAGGAGGTGTGCCATGCTTGGGCGTAGTGATTTCAACATGCCTACGCATAGGTTAAGTGCGAGCTACAAGCCTACAACAATTGCATTGTTCTGCAACTTGGGTCAAATTCAGGCTAAGTACAGATTGGTTAGACACAGCGATTTCATTGTGCCTATTTAGAGGTTAAGCGCGGACATATCGAATTTCATCGCGCCTAAACCTAGATTCCGTATAATCATTTCGAAGTATGTTATCTTTTGCCACAGCGATGTCATTATGCATACGGTAAAGATGGATACAGCCATATATTAGTTGTGTTGTGTTTTTGTGTTTTCTTGTGCTTTCAATTTTTTCAGATGTTTCCATTCGTTTCTAGATTTTCATTTGTTTTCTCATGTTTTCACGTGTTTCATATGTTCTCTTTTGTTGCCGAATTTTTGGGTATGTTTTCTTGTGTTTTCACAGGCTATCAAATGTTTCGCTATTTTTGGATATTGTTCATGTGTTTTCTCCTCTTCCCAGATGTTTTCAAAAGTCCGCGCGTGATTTCACATGTTGCTGATGTTATCGTATTTTTCATACTTTTTGCACATGTTTTCAAATGTCTTCGTAGGTTTTCACATTGTTTCATTTGTTTCCCTATGTTTCCACATGTTCTCATATGTCTTGTTTTGTCTTCACATGTTTTCAATGGTTTTCTCATTTCTCCTGCTTTCGCATGTTTTATGGTGTTATCGCAGATTTTGTTTTGTGTCCTAGTGTCATCGCATGTTTTGGTATGGTTCTTTTGTTTTCACGTGTTATCAAATGTTTTCTCATGTTATCGCATTTTTGGTGTCTTTTCCCATATTTCCATATTTTTTTGATTTGTTTCCGTATGCCACCGCATTTTCTCATATGTCTTTTATGTCATCGGATTATTTGTATGTGCTCTGATTTTTTTTAAATGTTTTTTTGTTTACGTTTGCAAATTTCCTTTGTTTTCAACTGTTTTATTGTGTTCACATTTTTCATATGTTTTCTTCTCTTTTCACATGTTTACATTTTTCACATGTTTTCACATGTTTTCACATGTTTTCACATGTTTTCACATGTTTTCATATGTTTTCAAATGTTTTCAGTTGTTTCATATGTTTGGTTATGGCTTTGCATGTTTTCGTATGTTTCTTATGTTTTTACATGTTTTCACATGTTTTCGTATGGTTTTCACAATTTTTCATGAACATATCATGATGAGTATTGATTCCACCGGTGACTAGCTGCTGGTTTTGGTTTGAAATGGTGAGCAATGGTTGATATGAGTCGTTTAAAGGTCACGGTTACTTTTGGTTGACAATGGTTAACCACCCTCAAGTCCCGCTTTCATTGGGTGGGACACCATCGATGCTGGCAACGGCTTAGTAATACAATATTTGAGACTGGGATAAGTCCATTCGAAATGAACCTCGTAAAATCAACGACCGTAAGCAGTGCACCGTGGCTGATGGTTCCCAGGACTGCAGAACCACCTTCCACTTGATGAAACAATCAAATTTCAGATTTTCTCAGCGAGGTTCCACCAATAATGTTTTTCGATTTCCTGCATATCAATGATCATTTCCATCCGAAATGTGGAAACCTACCAAGCCAAGAACTGGAAAAGCGCCACGGCCATCCATGACCCTTTGGGGCTGGAACCCGTGGCAATATCAGTTCCAGCTATGATACCTATGCTGATCGTCCGGCATTGGCCGGTATTTCGTGATCAATCATCAGCAAATCAAGCGCAGTTGTGAATTAATGTCAAGAATTGACCATCATCATCAATATTTTTTCAACCATTCTAAACCCTAAGTATCAAGCATTAACCACGAACTAGCCATCAACTAAAAACATCAACTGCCCATCAGCTACCCACCAACCAACCACATATGAAGCATCCATGACCCATGGATTAACCATCATTGAGCACCAACTGACCACCAACCGACCACCGACCGACCATTAGCCATCATCAACCATGATCTCAGCCTTTTAATGAGCCATTGCTGAATGATTCCCAATCCAGCTCACTTGGTTTCTTGTTCACCCGACATCAGCTTTTGGATTCCAGGATGGAATTTTCCTGGGCCCAGACAAACGGTCACTCCGCAGTTGGTTCAAAATCCGTGTGACCAATTCATGGACCATCTTCGCATGAAGTGTTTGTAACTTAAACATGTATTAATTGTACTGAATCAAATACTTTATGTAGTAGATGTTATGTATATTAAAGGTTTCCTAAGTATAAATATGATGTCTAGTATTTCAAAGTGTATAGTGTATATATAATGCGTGTGAGCACACGTAGAAACATCGCTGCACAGTTAGGTTAGGTTCTCTGCCCAAAGCTATGATCAGACATGACGGCGAGTCAATGAAGTCAATGATGGATCTGGGCTCAAGACGGAACCATCTTGCAGCGGTCATATGCAATGAGAAAACTCGCCGTAGCTTTGAGCTTGGTACCTACTTAGAGGATCCCCTTCTTTGTGAACTTGGTATCAGCCAAGCATAGGGAATGACCACTCAGTACCCTGTGGTAGTTTAACGTGTTTGGTCGGAAATTCTGCAATACTTGGGCCGTTTACCTTTCAAGTTGCTGCTTTTCGGGTCGTCTTCTTCTCAGGTGCCAGTTGGGCAGGCTAAAATGAGGCATTGAACCACAAGGAACGGTTTCTCCAACGCAAAGAATCAGTTCTTCCAAATTGTTGGGGAGGAAGTTGTGCTTCTTTCAAAAAAATGTTATTGATGAAATGTACAATAAAAAGAGCTCGCTCGCTCTACGTAGACACCCCCCAATCGACAAGTTTTTGTTTGGGGCAAAATGTTTCCACGTGAATCAAGCAAAAAACTAAATCATGTTGGTTTTGATTTGGGTGGACTAGTTCTTCCGTGTTCGCGGTGCAATTCAGAAGAGCCTTGTCATGCTTTTCTGAAGCATTCTAGCCCCCCTTTCCTCATCGGGCGTGAGAATATCATCATGATATATCATGATATTCTCTGTCTTTGGGTCATTATGATCCTTTTTCAGGTGTACATATGCATCCTCTACTACCGGTCCATGAATTACTTTCGGGTAAACCATAAGACATTCATGATGTCTCGGTTACTCCTTGACTATTCATCCTCTTTTAACATGCAGGTCTCAGGTCAGCATGCCGCCCCATATTTTTTCCAGCTGAGATGCCGTGTTCGAATTGCAAAAATACAATGCAATCATGACCCGAAAGGTGACATATAACTGGGTGGTCAACATCTGCATCCCACAAGGTTACCTCGCGACTTACTGGACTATGGTTAATATCCATACATAGATCTTGAGGTTACCATACTATCCAATAAACACCCATTTGTTAATTCCTGCGCCGGGGATTGTTGCGTTGTTTGGTGGCTGAAACTAGGACTTGACAACGCACAAGTTGTGAACATACAGCTTGAAACATGTATTGATTTGGGTTGCTGTTGCTTATATTGATTTCATAACCAGTACCTTTGATTATGTTGCTTAATCCAAACCATGATATTTCAGTCTCAAAACCATAGACCGTGTTGGGATGGATCATGTTAAGGCACCATTGATCAACAATGACTGAACATTGCTTCATGGATGTGTGCCTTCGTGTGCGCGTCTATTTATGCATGACTTGGTTCATATATACGTACATATACAGTATATATCGAAACATGTAGGACTACACATCATTGTTGGCATTGTTGGTTCTGCCCCTGTCAGTATTGGTCATGTTGAGTATTGAGAAGAGTTCTAGCAAATACCGCACTTTCATCAAACTTGGTGAATGCTGTAGCTGGGGCTGATGCTATTGTTACTGGTCTTGTTGGCTCAAGCTACATTGGGTTAAGCATGAATTTTCCAACATTCCAACCAAACTATTCAGGGGGTTAAGCAGTCAACATTCTTGGGTCCAATTCTTGCTCAACTCCCCTGGGGTAGACGTACCTGAAGCACCCCTGAAGCACCCTTAGCCACCCCTCTGGCAGACATACCTCAGCCATCCTCAGCCATCATCAGCCATCATCACTTGCGTCGATGAGGTACGTCTACCGGAGCCCGCCAGAGCTGCGTCCACAGCTCCGCAACAAGCAGAGGACCGGACAGAACTCGCTCGGGTGAAAAGCCGCTCCTGGCGCGGCAGGTTGAACCGCTGACGTGGTTGGTCATAAAATGGGCCAACCTATGTGGATGATCATTTCACTCAGGTGGTTTGTAAGCAGGGAAGTAAGGGCTGCAAGTGGATTGCAGGGATTAATGCTTCACAATTCTCGTTGCTAATAGCTGCTATCAGTTGTGGATTGCGATAAATTCGCAAAGACTGGAAGCCTACTGTCATCATTCACCCCCAAGCTGGTGGCTTCCTCCCAGAGGAAAGCTTGCTTGGTATGCTTGATGGAAGTCAAACATCCATGATTGAGCAGGGCCAATGTTGACGAAAATGATTTGCCAAAGAAATGATCCATTTGTGAACATGATTAGCCTTATTGGCCATTGTTGACCATGGCTACGAACCGTTATTACTGGTAGTTGGTGGTTATGAACCCCCCTATACAGAATCCAGGAATTGTTGGAGTTATGCAGACTCTCAGTGAATCTAGCAGGTGGTGACCCCAGTTACATGCAACAGAGTTGAAAATAACTTTACATAAGACAATTTGTTTGAGGCCTGTCTCTGCTGTTTCTGATGTTGTCCTACTTTTGCATGTTGTTGTCTGAATTTATAGACGAGTGTTGTGCATATCTACACACAGCTATAGACATATGTGCTTATACGCAAATAGACATAATTATGCATGTACATGTTTGAACTCCTTTACATATATTCACCAACTTCGTCACCCCCTGATTGCTGGCACAGGAAGTATGTGGCACCGTACGTGACCTTGTGGGTCTTGGTGGGCCTTCCAAAGATGAAGGCCCTTAGAGCGGCGGGTTCACAAGGTGGGCATCCGGGCATCCAAAAATGGGACTCTAAGCATGGTTGGCCCATGGTTGCCATGTTATACTCAACTACATATTTCAAGGAGGACATCCAACAGTTTAGGAACCATGACTAGGGACATATCCCGATTCAAGTGAGCTTGAGAACAGCACTGGTATAGTCATAACCCACAAAATGCAGGGGGTGTTATGCTAGGTATCTCACACAAACCTCATGGGCGCGCCTTATGAGCAACCCTCGTCATCAGCTGCGGGGGCAACTGGAAGGGTGGGGAATCCTAAATCTTGAGAAAACCCATGGATGGTTGAGGCTATCATGGAGGCCAACTGTTGCTGGTTTGGAACATTCTTAAGTAGCAAACATTTCAGATTGCAGCGTGCGCGCACAGAAGCGTTTCTTTTTGGGTGCTCAGTGATAATATCTGTTTCATTGATAGCGCCGTGTGATGACTGACAGTGCAACTGCCAATTCCACTTGCTAATTCTGCCGGAATACCGATCAGCCCAATGACTCTTGCGACGTTTCTGGTCAAATTCTTCATTGAGCATGGCTTAGTACAATAACCCGAATCACTAAGTGCAAACAGCTAAGTTTCAGGTGGAGGCCGCCAATACTTTGATACCATCATCTCCGATACTGCACTTGTTCAAACCATAAGCGTAAACAATCATGACAATTGCAACCATCGATACTCAACCATCATAAGCCATCATTAACCATATCCAGTATCCAATCTGGCTACATGGGATTACGAACCAATGATGCAAATTAATTCATAACATAAATTCTCCCCTCGTACAACCATAACCAACGTTGCTGGCATTAACCAATCTATAACTCGATAAGTATAGCACAACATAGTAACTAGAGTGAACATTATAACCTATATCACCATGCTATCACCATGCGATCAGCAACTCCAACTCCGTAGCAGTAGTGACCTATATAACTTAACTTTTTGTTATAAGGCTGTAGCAATCAGCTTTATATCTATAACCATATCTATAACCCATATAACTTAACCTATCTACAACCTTGCTATCACAGTCTTGGCATAGCCCTTTGCCGAAGCGAGCTTCAGGCCCTCGCTGTGCCTGGCTGCACCTTGGCGCGCCGAAAAGCGGCGCTGCCGGCGCAGCTCAGGGGCACGGCCAAGAGCTCCCCGGAGGCCCTGTGGCGCAAGGACCGAGGGGCGGCTGTTGGGAAGTTCCTTGAGGAAAAAATGGTGAGTTTATGGAGTTTATGCTTGGTTAAGCTTGGTTAAGTGGTTGAGGTTTATGGTTGATGGTTAGTTTATGGCGAGTTGATTGTTTTTGAATGGTTGGTTGATGGTGGGTCGATGGTTAGTTCATGGCGGCAAATCCTGTTTGATGGTGGTTAGTAGATGGTTGATGGCTAAGAAGGGTAAGGCTTCAGAATGGTTGAGAATTGTTAAGAATGACGGTCCAAGATGAAAAAATGGCAGATTGTGGCTAAGAATGGGAGGTCCATTTGTCAATAAGCTCCATACTTGATGGTAAACCACCTCTTATGTATTTTGAGTTTGGAGATGGTTTGTGAATATGGATATACTGAGATTTCGCTATTAGTAGGTCAGGCTTACTACTCGTAGGTAAACGTTTTTGGTAGCGAATGACATGTGATACACTGAGCAGGAAGGAGGTAGACATTCCGAGAGCTCTTGCCATAGTCAACCAGCTGTGAGGGAAAGCAGGACTGCTCGACGCCAAATTGGAGCAGTCGTAACCGGATGGTGCTCCAACAACTGACATGCGGCTCACCCTGTATCTCTGTCCCCCCATACAGAGGTAGCTGATGGGATTGACCAAAGTTGAAGACGAGCGGATGATCCTTTTGCAGCGCCGCACCCATAGAGCGTCAACTATGTGAGCCACTGCGACTGTCAATCCACTGCGCTGTTGTTTGGTTCAGGCCTGTGATTACCCCTGAAATGTTGAGACCATTCAGCAACACTACAAGCCCTCGTGACATGCACTCACGTATATGTTGATCTACATCCAGGTATTCAGAATGCTTGGAGCTGTTGCGCCTGTTGAAGAGTTCCTAACATAGGGGATCTGGAGTCTGAGCTGTTAAGTATCCTCGAAATGTAGCATCGAAGACATGTTCTTGACCTTGGGGCAACTCCAGGGCAACTCCAACAAGATCACTTACTTTGCCGAGAGTCTTACTCCAAGATTCTCTCGCAGTCCCATTTCGAAAAGGGTTTCCTGGGAGTGAAATCTTGTGGGAATCCTCAAGCACCCTTGGAGTAGAAGGCCAATTTGCAAGCTTTGAATGGGCCCAAGATTGGAAGTCCCAAAGGCTCAAGAGCGCCAGAGCATTACTAAAGGTATTATTATGAGATTTTTGCCACAGAAGTATTGGGCAACAAACAAATCCTACAGGAGGCCCCTCTCCCACAAGTGCCTGCAGAGCACAATTTTGCATCCACAATTATATTATCATTGTAACCACTTTTGTCATTGTTGTTGGTGATTATCCCCTCCGGTTGACTACGATCAAGACTAAGACCTCAACTATCCCAATTATTCTACACGTATCAACCCCTTATATCTATATTTCCATTTACAGTTACATTTATGTCAATATTTACATTTATCTCTATACCTATAGCCTATACCTATATCTATGTCTATATCCATATCAAAAACTATATTCATTTGCAACAACATATATCTACATACAAACACAATTGTGCACATATGTGCACATATACATGTGTATACCTTCATGTAAACAGATATTTGCACATGTTTTTTTGCATGTGTATGTATACTTTCGAAAAGTATAATTGGTATGCATGTACTGCAATGTATACACATGGAAATGTCTCCAGTTTCCAACAGCTTGTGTGTTCCCCAAGAGTCTCCGCTCAACTTTGTATATCCTGAAGGGTCAGCCGCGGAATCTACGCGATGAAGACTGTTGAAGGACCAGCACAACGGCTGATGTTCAAGTACTGCTCAAGTAGTGGCTTCATCGTGGCTAATGCTGGTGGTTCAAAATCGTTTCTAGACAACCAAGAGAATATATGAGGGACATCATTGACAAGTCTAGAGATATTGCCAACTATGTGAGATAAGATGGTTAGGATCCATGATAACTAGCTGAGTTCCCCGTGACATCTCTGTATGTATTTATGTACATTTTTAGTGTGTTTACATACATACATTACATTACATTACATTACATTGCATTACATTACATTACATTACATTACATTACATTATATTACATTACATTACATTACATTACATTACATTACATTACATTACATTAACCTACCTACCTATCTCTTTCTTGGTTCAAGTGCCTACATCTCTTGTCAACCCCTGACCTCTTTCTTGGCTCAAGTGCCTGCATCTCTTGCCAAACCCAGTCCCTTTCATGGTTCAAGTGCCTACATCTCTTGCCACCCCTGATCTCTTTCTTGGTTCAAGTGCCTACATCTCTTGCCAACCCCTGATTTCTTTCTTGGTTGAAGTGTTTACATCTTTTGTTTGCCGCTGATCTCTTTCTTGGTTCAATTGCCTACGTTTCTTTCTTTCTTCGTTCAAGTGCCTACATCTCTTGCCAACCCCTGATCTCTTTCTTGGTTCAAGTGCGTAGGAAGCAGCTTCGAATGGAGGCAAGTTGTGTGAATTGCCAGCACTTTTGGCTCACCCACAGTCCACACCAACGGTATCCAGTGCGTTTGAATGACCACCGCAGTCACAACCACTGCCCCAACTTGCAGAGCTTTCACATCATCAACGGGGCCATCAAACGCAGACATCTCTGCCACACTGGTAACCAGTACTGGATCCCACGCATTGATTCTGCGACCGTGGGTAACATCATCAGCGATCTTGGAAAGCCAAAACCTGATTTCATCGCCCGCCCAAGCATCAGTATGGCGTCACCGCAGAAGAAGCAGAAGGTGAGCATGCCTTCGGTTGCTGATCGCCCCGCCACCACGATGACCTCATTGGTTGATTTGACTGGAGTGGCGGATCGGCAGCTGGTGAACATTGAGGTGTGTCATCCTGGATCTGAGTCCGTTGAGAGATGTTCAGGGCAAGAAGGTCTGCGATGTGCTTTGAAATTGACAGCATATGTTCGCAGAATGCAAACAGTAGCGTGCAGGGATGGAGAGTGGTTTGTGGCATAGTTGTTGTGTAAGTGCGCATCAGTAGCTTTACCGAGGCGGTGCTTGCAGATGGATCCTCGGTGGTGCTGAGTACTTTGTGGGGGCCGGCAACGCGATTTCATGCTCTTCTGTCGCAGGCATGCGCCGCTGCCACGGCCAATTGCTTTCCCAAGGTTGCGATTGCATTCGGGGAAGCCAGGATTGCTGGACAAGGAGGTGGCGCGACCGTTGTTAGGTTGGACGGTGGCGAGCGGACCACCTTGGCATTGACAGGGGAAACCGAGTTTACAATTTCGACGTCGGCGGCCACAGTGACTGAGGAGTTCGTGTTTTTTAACAATTGCAAGGCTTGCTCCTGACAGGGTTTGGTGTCGATGAGCGAGTGTGTGGGGGATGTTTGTTGTTGATGTAGTGAAAAGATGCGTTTGCATGGCGTGGCCCTAAAGTAATTACCCTGAGCGCGCTGGAGTGCTTGCGCCTATTCGGCAGCAGGTCTTTGAGCACTTCATGCGGGCCTATCTGACATTGCTGGCAGAGCTGCGCGCCCGCTTAGGCGATGCCAGATCTCAAAACCTGAAGGAGCGGTTGCTGAACAACTGGCAGTGCAGAGCAGGCTGCACAGAGTACACGCGTGGCACCTGGTACGCGTTGTTTGACACCACGAGCCTCTGGGTGATTCGCCGCTGGATTTCCCCAAGCTCATCCGCATCTTTGTCAGGCCCTGCTCTGCTTGGCAGCTTGGTTGCAGCAGTGGCGTCCTGCAACCATCGTTCTACTTTGGGCGTGTTTCCAGGCCGTTCCGGATTTCACCCGGGGCTGACTTCCTACGAATTTTTTGGTTCAGAGGGCCGCTGCCAATGTAGCTACAGGTCTGCCAGGCGGCTTGGCGGGGATCACGCGACACGCGTTGATGTCTTTGCTGAAACGCCTCGGCATTGTGCGAGATGGGCAGCGCAGCTACGATGTTTTGGTAGCCAGGGCTTTGTATGCCGAGCATTCCATGCGCTGCGCTACTACCACCTGGGAGCGACTGTGTGCCAACCCTGAGGATATTCTCAATATTCTGGAAGAAAGTCTTTTTTCTCCCAAAGCTTGCGGGCGTTCAAGTGGCCCGCTTCTTGGAGTTGCGGCATCCACATTTCTTTTCTTCTGCCAATTGCGACGCATACATACACATACACACACATACATACACATACACACATACACACATACACACACACATACACACACATACATACACATACACACATACACACATACACACACACATACACACACATACATACACATACATACACACACATACACACACATACACACACATACACACACATGCACACACACATACACACACATACACCCACACAAAGACACACAAACCTACATACATACATACATACATACATACATACATACATACATACATACATACATACATACATACATACATACACACATACACACATGCACATACATACATAGATGCATGCATGCATACATACATACATACATACATACATACATACACACATACACATACATACACACATACACACATACACACACATACACACACACATACACGCACATACATACACATACATACACACACACATACACACACACACATACACACACACATATACACACACACATAGACACCCACACATAGACACCCACACATAGACACCCACACATAGACACACATACATACATACATACATACATACATACATACATACATACATACATACATGACACACACACATACACACATACACACATACACACACACATAGGTACATACATACATACATGCATACACTCATACATTCATACATACACACACGCACACGTGCATACATGCATACATGCAAACATGCATACATGCAAACATGCATGCACGCATACATGCATACATGCATACATGTAGACATGCAGACATGCAGACATGCAGACATGCATACATATATATGTCCATACATGCATATGTACATACATGCATACATGCATACACTCATACATTCATACATGCATACGTGCATACGTACATACGTACATACGTACATACGTACATACGTACATACGTACATACACACATACGTACATACATGCACACATGCATACACTCATACATTCATACATTCATACCTTCATGCATTTTTACATTCATACAAACATTCCAACATTCAAACATTCAAACATTCAAACATTCATGCATTCATGCGTTCATACATTCATACATACTTACGTACATACATACATACATTTCTACATTCAGACATTCATACATTCATACACTCGTACTTTCATACATTCATACATTCATACATTCATACATTCATACATTCATACCTACATACCTACATACCTACATACCCACATACATACATACATACATACATACATTACATTACATTACATTACATTACATTACATTACATTACATTACATTACATTAAATTTCATTACATTACATTACATTACATTACATTACATTACATTACATTACATACATACATACATACATACATCTCAATATGTAGATGTATTTGCATATGCATGAAAAAAGTGCACATGTATTTTCATAAATGTAAACATAAAAGAGTGCCAGCCAAGAACTTCACTTGAAGGGTGTTGTTGAAGAATATTCCTGTTTCCATTGAAGTGCTCCAGCAGGTGTCCTCAACAATGCATGTGCCTTGGGAGAAACCTTTGTTGCTGCAATCAATGACGCAGTGGATGGGAGCAGACCGCACCGATGAGAGGAATCCTGTGAGTTGCGCCCAAGCGAAGCAACATCCCGGCGACGCGCCCAGTGCCGATGCCGCGCTGTTCCCAATCCACGCTTGCTACGTTGCTGTGACAAGAACCCGGATTCGAACGCTCATGGCTTGCAGGCTTTCAATGACTTTTGATGCTTGGTTGCAATGCTTCGGGGCCGATTCGAGGTTGGCTGGCCGGTTCAACTTTTGCTGTTGGCTTTTCGTTGGTTGTTACCACAAAGTTTTTGGGCACTAAAGATGTATTTCAGGCCATTTCAGCCCACGGCGGGAAACAATTGTGCTGGCAGGATCTTCCTGGAAACCGTCGCCCCCTTTTCCCTACGGTGCTACCGCTATTCTCACCAACAACAGCCATGATTAAGAATGAATGTGCAGGCCATGTGCCGCCAACGGTCAAATACAGCATAGAGGTGAACCGGGCCTCGTCTGGCCACCAGCGACGCAGTGGAATGTAAATCCAGCCGTCGCTTGGCGCAGGGCTTTTGTAACAGCAAGAAGGAGCACCCTGCATGCGTAAATCCATCCGTTGGCCAGCAGCACGCCCACCATCGACGCAACACCGGCGCAATTTTGTTTTGTTTCAGGTCGCAGCCACGATTTGGGCAAGTTATGTGCCACCTGGGCACAGCAAGATGGCAATTGCAATTGCCAGGTGCTCAAGTAGGGACGGGGGGCGTGTAGCACTTGATTGTAGTAGCGGGCCTAGCTGTGATAGCAGTAGCAAGAAGGGTAACACCAGAAGTAGTAGAAGTAAATCATTGGACATCGATCACACATCATCCCACATCATTTCGCATCATCCCACATCATCAGCCACCATTTTCAAACTTTGGCCGTCATGAATCATGAATTGGGGACCTTAAATCATCACTAAGCGCTACCAATTGCAGTAGATTCTTGTAAACATGTTTTTCGAAATTTGTTGCTGTGCCGGTGTATGCGCATGTATGCATCTATATGTGTAATTTGATTTGCCTGTAAATGAAAATTTGTTTGTATTTTTTGCAAAAAATGTGTCTTGAACATGTATATGTACAAGTTTCAGCAAAAACGACACATGGATTACCTTCCGCTGGTCTCCATGCCAAATCCACTTGGCAGGGTCCGTTCGAACATCCTCAAGGAGAATATGCCGTGAAGGTACGTTGCATCCTGTCGGGTAGACCTTGATCTTGAGACCTCCAACACCAAGTTGTCATAGCAGTGGTATTGGTGGTATTTTTGGTTCAGATCAAATCCCAAGTGACATTTTAGGTTGTCTCCCCACTGGTTAGTTGATTGGCTTCCATGTTCGGAACCCACCAACCAAGCGGTTTTCCGCCACTGCATCGTAGATTGTTGAAAAAAACTGATGATGACGATGATGATGATGATGATGATGATGATGATGATGATGATGATGATGAACCAGGGGTCAACCAAACCTGGAATGCCACCCAAGCACTCAAACACCCAGGCAACATGCAGCAACATCAGCCGACCGAGGTATTTGTTTGTTTGTGAATTTGATATTTTTCTTCATGTGCCTTTCATGGCTGCTCGTCGTACAATTTTGTGTTTATCAAAGGCTGTATCAGTGGTGCGGCATCTTCATTTTGGTTTTGATTTCTTGTTGAATATACATGGTTCTACCGAAAGTCTACCGTCACAGCATTTCGTAGGGCCTTGCATCCATCCCTGGTTGCCTCGTTGTTTTGGTTGCTGGTTGCACAGCAGGTCGGGGCCCTTTCCTGTCGTGGCGCAGGTGCGAAAGCTGCTGAAACGCTTCAGGGGCCCCAGCGACGTGGAGGCCGCTGTCAACACTTCCCATGCCTTCGCTGGCGCCTTTGTGCTTGTTGTGGTCGTGGTTTTGCTTGTCATTGCGTTTCTTCTTCTCGGTTTTTTTTCTTCTTCTTCTTATTTTTTTTCTTCTCTTAAATTTTTTTTCTTCTTCTTCTTAATTTTTCTTCTTCTTCTTCTTCTTCTTCTTCTTAATTTTTCTTCTTAATTTTTCTTCTTAATTTTTCTTCTTCTTCTTCTTATTGTTTTTTCTTCTTCTTCTTAATTTTGCTTCTTAATTTTTCTTCTTCTTCTTATTTTTTTTCTTCTTCTTCTTTTTGTTGTTAATTTTTTTTCTTCTTCTTCTTTTTGTTGTTAGGTTTGTGGTTGCTGCTGTTCTTCGTGTTCCTGAGATTGCATGCTCCGAGTTCACTGTAAGGTCCCAATGTGCCCTGGAATAGTCCAGGATCACAGTATGACATCCAACCCTAGTGCCGTGCCCTTTGGCAATCCCCTTGGCAATCTACCCAACTCTCGCAACGATCGCTACCATGATCCATGGCAAATTGGTGATTCACCAGAGTTAGCCAACCAACATATGCATCTTCCCCCATCTTGGCACGGTGGTTTTGTTGAATCAAGAATTGGCACCCTTGGCATCCACAACCATTGTCTTTGGCATTTCTGGTTGCTGTGATCCACAACCATCTTCTTTGGCATCCCACCATGGAACTCATGTACAAATCATAACAAGCACCAGTTGTCCAGTTGCTTTTCTTTGCACCACCATGATTGCAAGCGAGCGGGTTTGGTACCGCTAACTGGTTGTTCACCATTCTTGGTTGTCATGTTGCCATCTCCTATTTGTGACCATGGTCAAACATGTTTAGCCATGATTCATGTGGAGTAACGTGATTAGCCATGATCAACCATGATCAAAGCAGGTAGTTAGAGATGATAAGTGGTTATTGGACATTGTCGCCAGCTATAGTTATCATTAGCCATGTTGGACCATGGTCATCCCTGCAATCAACCATGATTATCGGGTAGTTTTCGGTGGTCAATCATATCGATAATCCGAGTGGTTAATGACTGACCAGGATCATCATCATCATCCACCACTGTCATTAATGACAATGATCTTCATAGTGGAAACATTAACTGCAATATGATCATGAAATTCATGGTCATAACTTCAAAACTAAACACAATTACCCGTGAGCCCCCATGGTCAATGACCAAGATGAGCCACAATGAACTAATATTCTTAACCATCGTGAACTATCATTGATCATCAATTAAGCATCAATAAACACTGTAAACCATCAATTCATTAACTAGTTAAGCATTGACCCCATCAGTGAACCATGAACTCACCATTATTTTTCAGGACCAAGCGCTATCATTGGTAATGGAAAACCACTCTCAACCAGTTCGTTGGAGTCCAACAGCGAGCCGCTGTCAGGCAACTGGTGAAGAGTCGCCAGCTGCACCAGAGACAAAGCGCCGCAAAAAAGAGAAAGTGGCGGAAAATGAGAGATGGTGAGTGGTGATGCATCAGAATGGTTGGTAATGATGGTTGCTAACGGCGGATGATGGTTAGATGGTTAGTGATGGTTGGTCATGATCTATGCTGATTCATACTGGTGAAGAGCCATGCTTGACAATAGTTGATCATTGTTTTTGGCACCAGTAAAGGTAGCACAGAACCGTGAAATAAGTGGTTCATAGGTGGCAACTCATCAACCAATGCAAGAAACCCAAGTTGAAATATTACATACCCCGTGGCCCTGGTATATGTACAGTATATCCTTACCACAATGAGCTATGCATTCGTCGTGTACAATACATGTAGACCAACCCAACTATGTACATAACACGCCAGTCCAGTCACCCAGCACCAAATGGTCAGGGTCTGAAGACTTAACTCGTGTTATATTTGGCTCAAGTAAAAAGACAGGTCGCCGCAGCGGTGCTACACCCCGAACGGTCCCCCTGTTTAATTGGTTATCAGCCGTATTGTTTCTTACGGTTTGATCATCTTTTGGGCAACAGCTAAAGTGGCACCGGTTCGCCCCATCGCTTCGACGTCCGTGCCGTAGCGTGCATGGACATCGACCCTTCGTCTCAGGACGCAGCCCCTGGCGCGTCAGCTGATCCTGCTGAGGTGCCTGCAACGGACGAAGCCCCTGCGAACGCAGTGAAGGTGGAGAACGAGGCCGAGGCAGGGGAAGCAACTGCAGACGCAACTGCATCCGGTGAACCACCAA
>VSDK01020102.1:478866-491954 GCA_009767595.1 Symbiodinium kawagutii | reverse complement strand
TGCTGAACCCAAACCTGAACCCGCCATCCGCCGTCGCTTCAGTTTGCCCCCCAACTCGAAGATCTCGGACTTGCTGGAGAAGTGCACCAAGGCATCGAGCGGATCCTGAGGGGAGTTCAGCTTGAGAGCTGGTGATCTCCCACAGCTGCCATTCGCATAACGTTGACATTTTAATGCGTAGGCAGCCAGCTTCTGAATTTTGAGGGTTACCAAGTTGCCTTGTGAGATTGCGGTCGGAGAGTTACAGTTCTGAATCAACAGAGGATGTTCACCAGCTGTGAATAGGGTCATAGTAGCTATAAGTAGCACTATGTAGCCACATGTAGCCATAGGACCCTATTTAAAAATCCATGATTTCAACAACAAATGCTGATGGCTCAAGAAGTCTTGGCATACTTTGGTCACCGATCCGTGGTTTCAAATATCAATGTTTATCATCCGCATTTCACCCACATTAGATGGCTCCTCAAGGAAACGGTTTTTGGGACATCCCAATGGCAGATCTCGCTGGGTCAGCTGTACAAAGTTGATAGTTGGGGAAACTGGCTGCCCGGCGCCCTGCAAGGCTTTAGAGTTGGAGACTCCTGCTGCAAAGGCGACTTTGGCGGGGTGGACTTCACCTGGTCACTCTGTGAACCTGGTTGGCATCCAGCCTTCATTTGGGCTGAGTGGTTTCTGTGTTGATCGGGGGGACCAGGGCTGTGCGCAGCATCACTCCAATCATTACAATTGATTGTCGAGTTGATATATCTTGATCCTTGTCAACTTCACCATGACAACCACAAAGACCACACCCATATGACTGCAGTATAGTCAACTTCTCTAAGCCCATATGATTTGACCCATCGGTTGCCTCCACAACGGCGCTCTCCAGGCATTCCACTCCAATGGCGTAGAATGCACCGATGTGGATCAAGTGGATCAGGTCTGAGCGGACAAGTGACAGGGAGTTTCAACTTAGAAGATGCCATGTTTTAAACCAAAACTCATCAATTCTTTCAGTTGTTCAATAAAAAAGTCGTTTGAAACAAAAAGAAGAGCAAATCAATTTTATCAGTTGTTCAATAGTCTTGTTCTTTTTACAGAAAAGAACAGAGAAGGGAGCGAAGAAGAGCAAAGAAGAGCAAAGAACTAACAGGTTGGTGGACGTTGGTGTGTCGATTGGTTCAGTGGTTCATTGGATGGCTATGGTGTGCGCCGGTGGGAGTGTTACAAATGATATGCCTTGCGCTGCTGCAGATTCCCAACTATCCAAGGTGATGTGCGTAGCCAAAGTGTTGGGGCCGTGAGTTGAACTTGGACTACCAGTGTACAGACTTCAACATGTGAACATGTTGTACCCAGGATTGGCCCAGGATGCCCATCTTTGGGATTTGAGTTGCTACGTTTCCATAGCTACGGATAGCAGAGAACGGCAAGGTTGTGGTCAGGTTAACGTTTCAACATCAGGAAGGCGTTCGAAAGAATGTTGCCTATCAAATTGATTTATCATCGACGATTCCAGTTTTACCATAGAAAAAGTCAACCGTCATCCCAACTCCAACAAAATTTTGTTTGGTACGTCGTTTCTGGTCATCGTTCACTATCAACCATCCGCGTAACGCCAGGGAGAAGTGATCCACGTCTCATGTGGGGAGCCATTCAAGGCGCGGCGGAGGTGCTGGGTCGGGTCCGGTAAAAAAAGGTTGTCACTCTGGGTAGATTTACGCAGTTCTATGCGCAATCTACAGTGAATCTACAGTGAATCTATGGAAAATCTATGGTTATGATATAGAGATTTCATTTTTGGGATGTGAGCAAAAGGGCGACGGGGTTTTCTGCCCCAGCCACATTGAAACTGGTTAATGGTATGTATGGCTACTGGTAGATCATTGACAAAGGTTCGTAATGGTTGATCAGTAAAAATACATATAAATACTTCTAATCCCATGGTAAAAAATAGCCAGTGATGCAGAACAACTGTTGGTAATTGGAAGTAACGGCACTGTTGAGCTTGGGTCAAGCATCAGCCCCTCTCCGAAGAGGATCGTGCAGCCTCTGCAGTTTCCGCAATGGAAAGGGACAACGCTACGAGCGCAGCCTCTTTGAAGATGTGGTTGTAGAAGTTCTGCCAATTCCACGAAGTGCGGGAGGTCACATGCGAAAGGCTGAAAGACAAACGCGGCGATTTCGATGAAAAGTTGGACAACTGGCGGCAAGCGAATGTGCGCCAGATTGCACTGCTTGCCGTGCAGGAAGTGCTTAAGGATGCAGAGATCCATTGTCTACAATCAAGGACAAGATGAGAGAGAAGAGAGAAGAGAGAAGACAGAAGAGAGGAAGAGAAGAGAGGAAGGGCATGAGGACAGGAAGAAGGAGAGAGGAAGAGGAAGAGTCTCCGAGGTCAACAGAGAACGCAAATCTGCAGACTTGACGACTTGACAAAGCACTGAACAGCTGAGCTTTTGCGGATCTCCAGGAGAGGCTGTACATCGCAGGGACACAAAGGCAAAGGAAGATGAAATCCAAATTTCGTACGGAAGATGCAGTTCCAGCTGAGGTGCTGTGTTTTGATCCTCCCTGTTTCGAAATTGGCATCAAATGTTGATCTTTGTTTTTTGCGTGGCCTCTCTGTTACGTGAGGCTTCCAAGATCTTGACAACCTCTGTTCATTCCTTTTCATCCGGAATCTGGAAAGAAGAGGGAAGAAAAGCTGTCGTCAAGATCTTGGAGGCCGCTGAAATCCAGTCCAAGGCTGCCAAGGCTAACCTTCAAATGGGCTGCCGATGCTTTCTGCACTGCCAAAATCTCTCGACGTGAAACCAAGGCTTTGAACCGTAGGACATGTGAGACTGCTGTGTGCAGAAATGTGTGTCGCGCTCCAAACGTCTCTTCACACAGCAGTCTCTGTGTGGCGGCAGAACCATCTTTTTGGACCCGACCTTCCTGCACTCTGATGGTGGTGTTTCAAAATTCCTGAGTTCTTGCTCCTGGAATTGTCCAGGTTAAAGTAGTGTTTGATCACCGTATCTAGTGGATTCTAGTGGTAAGTTTGAATGCAATACTGATGACAGGGGTTAAAGGACTTAGGGAGAGCGCAGAACATGGCAACTACACTAATTTTGCGATGAACAGACTGATTGTTTGATCCTTGTTTTGGCGGCATTGGTAACAATCACGCATGATTGTTGTTGGCTAACCATTGTTAGTGATGCGTTGGTTCATCATGGCTCACTCTGATGGCGTGAAACGCTACCAATCGATCCAAGATGGAGTGATTCCCAGTTGAGCAGCGCTGCCAAATGGAGTGGTACCAACGGGTACCATCCGCAGTGACAATCGTTTTGCGTTGCTTTCTGTGGCGCACCATTGAGAAACCTGAGCTCGTTGGATCCAACTGGTCAATCACTTGATGATTCACATGTTTGATCAAACGATCTTAAGGAGTCTTCAACTATGTCAGTTTTCTGCAAGGGCCACCTACGAAATGTAGCAAGACATGCTATGCTGGCAGGTCACGGACGCGCACAGTGCTGGCACCCAAGTGGTGGGAGATTATGTGCTACACGAAAAGCTGGGACAAGGTGCGGGTGCCGCCATGACCAGGATGGATGGGCCATCTGTGTTGAGGTGTTGAGAGTTGCCGAGTGGCAGTGATGTCAAGTTGATCCCTTTGTCCAAAGGTTGGGATCCGAAATGGTCCCATTTTCATCATTCAGACGGAGCTTTCCTGTCCTAGGGAAGGTTGCGAGGGAACTTGGATCACAATGGGCTGCAAAGTTGTTGGCTTTTCCAAGTTCCTCGGATCCCAACCAGGTGGCTTTGGCTGTGTCATGAAAGGCGCCGGCGCAGTGGGACAGCAGTATGGGAGCGACACCTGTGTTGATGGCTGTGGACCTGAGATCATACTTTTAGTTGACAATGAATTGGGTCATAATTTAGATAAGATAAATGAATTGGGTTTAATGTCTGATTGTCACCATTTATCTACTCAAAAACCAAGTAGCCAATGGACACCAAATTTTGTGAAAAACTTACTCACCAGTTATCACTAGATCAGTGACTGGTTGCCAGCTATGGCCACCACGAGCGTTCATGTACAACAAGTCCACGTTTCGATGCTCGGCCATCCATAACTTTCATAGTAGAAGTGAGTTTTTTAAAAAAAACTTAGTAGTTGCAATATAGTAACTGCCAGATGTCTGCGGATATAGCTTCTTAGGTGGGTTATAAACCAACCTATCACGTGTTATGTGTGTACTCCCAAGATTGGCAACTTCGGTGTAAAGCCTCTTCATTTCTGCGTGAATTTTCGGGAATCCCGATTGATAGATATGGGTTTGTCCATAAATGATGAAACCCCCACTGCTGGTTGGTTACCATTTTGAAGATGATCATTTAGGGGTGCTTTGCGGTACACCTCATATACCCAATGGTTTGATGACGAGGGCAAAGTGTTTTCCTCACGAGAAGACTGGGTCATGTTGTGTGCAATTCATGTTGTGTGCAATTTCGCGTTTATACTCAAAATGACCTCTTCGTTCTTGTACCCGACACCAAGCCCTCGTCACACAATTCAGCCTAGCAGTACGACTATCATTGGCCCTTCTCAACCACCAGCGTCATCAGCCATCAACCATCATCGACCATGGCATCAACCATCCTTAACCATCAACTTCACCATTCTCCACCAAAGACTTTGGTCAAACTCATTTTGCCCATGATAACCATCATAAACCAGTGGTGCTCAACCATCATCACCTAGGTTGATCAACCATCAACCATCATGAGCCACTCCTATCCACGAATATCCACTGCAAACGACCATCAAACCATCATTACCCATCATGAACCATCACCATGAGCCATTCACCATCAATAACTATGAGCCATCAGCCATTAGTCAACCTGATCAACCTAATCAACTACTAATCAACCCTTCATCAACCACGAACCAACCAGTCACTGCTACCATGGCTGTTCCCCACTGCTACCCTTCGCGTCACGCCCTGCCAGGTGTTCACGTCGAGACAGGCGAGGCGGCAGCCGTGAAGTTCGCAGGGCATCTCAGAGAGCGCAAACGGAAGTGGTGAACAGCCAGGTGAATGGATGATTCGTACGATTGATGGATGGTTGGCAAATGGATGGTTAATAGTTGGTTAATAGTTGGTTAGTGCTTGTTAATGGGTAACTAGTGGTTGATTAAGGGTTGATTAGTGGTTGATGGTTGATGAACGGACGGTGAATGGTTAGTAACTAGTGGTTGATGAATGGCTGATGAGTTGCTGATGAAGGGTGAATAAGTGGTGCTGTTGGCGATCTCATGTCTGATCAATGTGAATGATTCATGGTTCGTTATCGTTGATTTGTGTTTTTTGATGTTTGATTAGTCGTTGATTGGTGGTTAACTTTTACTGGTCTATATATGTATATATATATATATAGATAGATATAGTCATGGTCAATAGCCATCGACCATGCAACATTCACTAGCGAGGCTGTTTGATCATGATGTGATGTTTCTCCACATCATAACACTGTTAATGTTTATTGATGATAAAAAAGCATCGTTGGTCCACCAATCAACAGCGATCAGAGAGACCCACTGTCACAGTTTTAAAACAAACATGATGGTACAACCTATTCATACCTGCTGGTCAATACCAACCAAAACGCACATTGCGTCATCATTTCGGGATGTTAGGAGTAAAAGGTTGGGCGTGTCCATCAATCGGGTCCAGATTCATCATCAAGAGACCTATGCTTGCAATTGGAAGACAAACGTCCGGCAAAAAGTCTGAACCAATAACCCAAAAATGAACATCACAACAAAATGAACCCCAAACACATATCCAGCCGTTCCCTTGAAGATTATGAGGAACCCCGCGATGGTAAATCCACTGTTCTGTGGCTGGTGCTGCTGGTGGAACACTGGTGATGGACGACTTTCATGACATGTCAACACATTCTGAACGGGTTGGTTGATGGCCCCACTTGATCAGTGTCAATAATTCAGCTTTTGATTGTAGGGCTTCATGATTCTGATTCAGAATTGATATACATACTACATACATATGTATATCTACACTATATGTCTATCATGTAAACATATGTATTTGATATATAGGTATGTATAGTATTAAATATATATATATACACATATATATATATACATATATGTTTTTCATATGCACATATATTTCTGTATGTACCTTTAGATGTCTATTTATAGATTTAGACGCTCCAGTGGCACGGCTTTCCGTTGCTCTCAGGTGCCCAAGAAAAGCTTCCGCCAAATGTCGGATCTTCAACGAGTTTTTCAAGAAATCCAGGTGCAGAGCTCCACCGTTGCATATACGGAGTCTCCGTAGGGGTTGGTTCCTATGGGTGGGATTCGCAGTCATCAAATGATTCCTCCAATCGGGAGGTCATAGGGGGAACCGGTAGACCTGCGATGATAAGTGAACAGCGACATGAAGATACCCGAGTTTGTGGTTATTGATCTCGTGCAAAGAACCAATCATTAATAATCATGCGCCATCATTAACCATCACTACCGGCTATTAGCCATTATCAGTCATTGACGATCATCCTTTACCATCATCAATCATTATAGTTGGTTGTTTACGTTACCACCATCAAACAATGTTTATCCTGCTAGTTGTGGTGGTTATTTCCTGGACCATAAGAACCCACTAGAAGGTACCCGTATCCTTAAAATTAGCTAACAATATCAGGCATGATAGGTGTGACATGGTGTGACCATGTACCATGTATCCGTTGACCATTGCCGCCAGGCTCTGAGAAATTTGCGTCATCCTCATATCATCCGCGTCTTAGACGTCGCTTGGCACGCTGTTTTTGATGTTTTTGTTGCAGTAGCCCAATTGCGACCAGTTATAGTTGGCAACCTACCATCATCAGTTATATAGGTGTCACTACTTATGCTTACGAAGTAAATATTAACCAGTTGTTGTTTGACTCAGAATTCTGGATATAGAGATTGGCATGGCTTGGCTTTGGAATGCGATGCGTGAGTTGATGAGCTGTTTTCAGTCATAAACTGGGGCATCAATTTTGCATCCTTGTCACCCTGTTGCTGGATACTAGGTGCAGCTCTTTCCGAAGTTGAAACCTCTCTGGGTCGGTTTTGAACCAGCACTTGTTTCGCAAAGTTGGAGCTGTATTCTTTCAATGCTCGGAGCATCCCCATCCAAAGTACAAACCAGCAAGGCGTGGGACTTGACGGGATCGCTGTGGCACCGCGAACTCCGAGGTTGCTGATCATCCTGACTCCATTTGTTTCATCATGGAATTCGCTGCCGGTGGAGAATTGCCAGGGGCCCAAGCTGGGAGGGCGAAGCAGCAAGGCTTCAACGGCAAAATGCGCATCCTGGACCCTGATAAATCGGGGGGAAATCCATCTTTATGATTTGATGCTAAGAACCAAGAACCACTGACAACAATGTGATGTTATATGATTCCGTTCAATGAAAAAGGACTACAAAGTATGTCACAAGAGACAGGATACCCTTGAATCATCCAAATACGATGTGCCAAAAACCCATCATTTGCATGGCTGAAGCACCCAAATCTCGAGCGATCGAAGAGGGGTCAGCAACTGCTGAAGCAACTTCACCAAGTGGCATGTTGCAGCGTTCCATGCTTCCTCAAGGGCTCCTTCCCGTTGAAACCAGATGTTTAGCAATCTTTTTCTTGAGGAGATGAAACTTGTTGTGGTTATTTTCCGAGTGATTTCCTCTCAGAACTGTTGGCATCAGATCCGCCGTTTGGGCCATGAAGGCAAGAGAGAAACACGTGTTTGTTCCACATGGGAACAGGAGCGCAAACTTCCTTCCACAGAGTGACACGGAAGCACACAGCTTCTTGGGGAAGGCGTTGGCTAAGGCGTGGCTATGTGGAAAAACATTCTTTTCTCGAAGAGGACGAGGCCCAGGAGATGCGGCGATTTTTTGTGGCGTCCTCGTAGGCGGTATCTGAAATGTCCGAATGTTTGCACTTAGACAAATAATGTCATTACTTTTAGCACATAGGATGTAGTTTACAACAGTCCTGTATTTAAACATATTCTGAGTGCTAGCCCATGAACGTAGTCAGTGCTAGTTATATTGTCACAATTATCACTTAATTCTCATCCTTTCCTTAGATCATCAAGTGCCCTGAACTTCTCGACTTCGCAGGCTCGCACCTTCTTTAAACAGATCGTCCGGGCCGTCCCTTGGACCGCTTCGTTTCGTGGTGCTCGGTTTCGTAATCCACAGGGAGAAATTGGTGACTTGATCAAGAAATCTGAATAATTTTTTTGAATTTCAAGAAATGGAATAAGAATTGCAGTTCGAACTGGCCAAATCATGATTTTGTAAATACTTGTAACTAGGGGGCACTGCCATGCGGATGTGGGTAGTCACGGCTCACAAGAGCAGATGACAACTTGGCTGTTGACTGCATGATCTCAGGGCAGCTGGACGAAATGGCTGTGGGGTCTACTTGCCAATGTCTAGCCAGGACCAGCAATCAATATGCTTACTGGCTCAATGTGACTCATGGTAGTTTCAATCGTGATGAATGGGGAACAACTATGGATGTTGTGTGTCAATTATGAATAGGGGAAAGCAAATGCACTTACACAGGTGGGTGGTTTCGAAGGTGATTCCATCCTGTCAAGATGCTAGTGTGCAGAACCGAATTCTGTCACCGATTTTGGCCCTTGATAAGGGCGCAACCACTGCAACATCCATATTTATTTTGAAGAAGAGCACCAATGATCAACAGTCATCAAGGAGTAGGATTATCGTTACGTTTATGGACCATCTTCAGCAATTATCAAACAGTGTGTCCGATTAGTAACCATTCCAAGCATGAATTCTGTATTCTGTTGCTCCGTATTCCCCGTGACTGACGATGTCCCACCTTTCTCTTCTTGTAGAAGCTGCTGCAAGCGAGAGAACGCGAGCCAGTCCTTCTGCTGAGAAGCAAGAACAAGGGTTGGCAACGGTCCTTCGTAAAGACGAGATGGTTAATCATTTTAGTGAGTGTAAGTCAGTGTGAGTTTCTTTCACTGGTAGTTGGTGCTGATGCCCATCAATAGGAGGGAAGTAACCAGCTGCCACAGCAGGAACAACAACAAGAACAAAAACAGGCAACACTGCACAGCAGCACCCCTCGCGACATGCCCAGGTGCACTATATCCACAGCAAAAAGATCATCCACCGAGATTTGAAACTTGAGAACGTTCTTCTTGATGCGCACAACAGGTGCAGCTGTGATGAACGGACCAGAAAAAACGACTATTCAGCAGCTGCGTAGGGTCAGAATGCGATGTGGTTTGTTCCAGAAATGCGTTTTACAGATCGATATGGCCTGAATTACGAGTTCCCTGGCTACACAAACTGGCAGTCTACAAACAAACTTCATCTTAAGAATCAAAGGATCGATTACAGCTTTCCAATGCTTCCCATGTTGGACCGTGCAAAGGTTCGAGGGGAGCGCAGCGTTCATCACGGGCGTCAGGTGCAAAATTGTGGACTTTGGGCTCTCTGACTACGTCTCCTCGAAGGATCGCAACATGGTCAACTGCCACATGGGCTGTGGTTGGGACCACGCTAAGCTCCCCCTAATTGTAGTGGTTCCATTCTTAGCTTGAAACTCCTCTTCTTCAAGATCAGAGTGTAATCATTGGATCAGAAATGTATCATAGCCATGAGTTCTGAACATCCGGCGGTTAGCCATTGATGGATCAAATGACAATTTATCTACTACCAACAAACACAATGGCTGATAGATTTTGATTTGGCCAATCATTTTAGCAGTGGTTTCCAGTGGTTGATGGTGGTTGATCATGGCCACTCATGGTCGCTAAAACTTAATCATGGTCAATGTAATACATGCTGAATATGGTTGGTTAAATAATAGACCCAACTCCTGACAAGCTGCAAACACTATGAGCCGACCCCATCATGACCGGTTTGCAGCGACGGCCTGTGGAGTTGAACAGCAACGAAGTGATTCCGGCATCACTACCGTACCCCAAACCAGGTGAAATCCAGTGGAAAGTTACTTCATCACTAAGCAATAGCCTAGAAATTAAGTGCATCATATGATGCATCTGGATGAACCAAACAGGATACCAGTCATTCCAGCTATTGGATGAGCTCCCAGCGTGCCTTGCCGTGCTTTGTTCCTGTCCCTTGCTGTGCTTCAGTGGGAGCAACGTCAGGAGCGCACCGTCACAGACGCCGGCACAGAAGCTTATCTGGCTCCGGAGGCGAGAAACGACGGCGGTGCTACGGTGCTGTCGTGACTGGTGCACTGTGCTGACTGGTTGTGGTGCTGGTGCAGTGCTGTTGGTGATGTGTTGACCGCCAGGTCTTCAATGGATGTTCCGGAGATGCAGATCCTTACAAGATAGATGCCGCTCAGCCGCGGATGGGCGAGTTCTTGGTGACTCCATCGTCAAATTGCCTATCAACCGAGAAGCCACTGATGTGCGAGTTTCTGGTGACACCGTCATCCCATCATCATTGCTTACTGCTTCTTATTTGGATCAGTTCATCATAGAGACGGATCAACCAATATGAACCCTAATCAGTCATTGACATTGAGCATGGATTCTTCGCTATTGGCCACTCTTACCGATGTCATTCTGCTGAGGTTTGGGCTCTGGGTGTTATCCTCTATGCTCTCTGCCATGGCAGGCAGCGTGGAGCCAGCGGTCGGCGGGTGTATGGAATGTGGGTGGGTTTGTTTAGCCATGTTCAACAGATATCAAACGGGTGACCGTCGCTTGCCAATGCTTGATAGTGGGCTAAAACATGATCCAACTACCTGCTTTATGGGTTGACAATGATTCAAACAACAGAAGGCGTCAATGAACTCGGTAGAATGATTAGTTTTTGTTGATGAACACGCCATTCATCAACCTAGCTAAATCTACTAGAAGTCAGCCAATTGTCACAATGACATTTGTAGGTACACAAGCCATTTCTAGGCAAAGACAGTAGATTAGACTATGACCCGATTCTAGTGTGCAAGTTTGAAACAACAATACAATGAAGTCTAGTCATACTAGAGCTACTACTAGCAGGAATAGCAATAGTTTAAAGTAACAACACAATGCAATCCAGTATTTAATGCATGATTTACACTGGTTAAAAAGTCTATCAGTACATAGCCTCCTGTGTACTTGGCGCTCTTTCTGATCTCAGCTGAGCTGAGCTGAGGTTACCTTTTGGACGCCCGGATCGCGAGACTTGTGCAAAGATTGAGAGTGATGGGCCGGGGAACCTGGAGCTCTGGATCGGTGAGGTTGGTGGATGTTGGTGTTGATGTTGGTTGGTGGGGTGATGTTTGTTAGGTTGGTTGATGGGACTAAATGTTGGTGCTGATTGATGTTGGGTGAATTTTTGTTACTAAACGTTGGTTGATGGTCGATTTTTGTCCAACCGTTTGCAACTCGAAGGTTTGGGAACTCAACGGCGATGGATTCGCAACGCTTGTGCCTGCCCCAGGTTGAGCTTCAAGGAGACAGCCACTCCAAATTACCGCCGCATCGTGAGGTCGGGCTGCGCTGTGGGCATGGCTGTGGGGGGGGCAGCCCTGGAGCTGCTATGGGGTGATATGACAATTTTGGCAGCCGGCCATCGCTTTGGTCGATTGGTTTGGTGGGTTGTGTTTCGTAGAGATCAACTGAGGCAACACCAGCAACAGCATAGCAGGAGCATCTCACACTGAGCAGTTTCCAGTATTTCAATGTATTTCACGCGTGAACGCGTCGCTAATCTGAGGATCGGTTGGCGAACCATAGAACCCCTAGGCTTCCTATGGGTGCCGAACTCGCTCCAGGGCAATGCTGACTCCCAGACCTGAGAAGAGAGCCTTCGTGGACGAAATCACTTTGGACTCTTGGGACTCTTGGCTTCGACGCGGTGAGCGATTCGGTGGAAGCAAGGTGGATTCTTAAGCTTCATTTTGAGGTTCATGGCAAGCATTCTGTCAAGCATTCTGTCCATTCTTGTCTTACCAACCTGGTCGATAGTTGTGGTTAGCAAATAATAGTCATTTGACAGTCAGCACCCTGAGGAACGAATCTTCTAAAGAACCAATGGCTCATATCACTGAGCAACAAAATGATAGCGACACCCATCATCACCAATATCCGTGGTGTAGTTTCACTCACCATTCAGGTATCGGTATCAGAATCATCACAACAGCAGAATGTTTGTTTGGCAGTGAATCTTCACTACATGTGTTTTGGCGATTGGGGTGGAAATAGCTGTCCGTCACATTCAAACGGTACCCCGCGCGATGAACATGTAACGGTAGCCGTTGGCAGTGATGGGAATATAAGAGGACAAAAGGATACAATATATGATGTATAAATCGTTACAGTAGTGGTCTAGAAATAATTAACTATATGTATTTATATTTATATACAGGCAGATGTAAAAAATTACACCGGCATAGACCCCAGATAGAACATGTATGGACAACAAGGTTGGGGTAGGGAATCAAGTAGGTTCTAATGTTTGATCAAAAATTGTTGTCAATGATTTCGATGAAAATGTCAAATGCCATGCTCTCAAGTCTGAAGGCATCTTCTGAATCTTGACCTGAAATTTTCCGATTTCCATTTCTTTTTGGAATAGAACTCTTCTTCCTCCTTGCAATAGAACTCTTCTTTCTCCTTGGAATAGAATTCGTCTTTGACCTTGGAATGGAACTCTTCTTTCTCTTGGAATGGAATTCTTCCTGCTCTTGGAATAGAACTCTTCTTTCTCCTTGGAATAGAATTCTTCTTTGACCTTGGAAAAGAATTCTTCCTTCTCTTTGGAATCGAGCTCTTCTTTCTCCTTGCAATAGAACTCTTCTTTCTCCTTGGAATAGAATTCTTCTTTGACCTTGGAAAAGAACTCCTCCTTCTCTTTGGAATAGAACTCTTCTTTCTCCTTGGAATAGAATAGAATTCTTCTTTGACCTTGGAAAAGAACTCTTCCTTCTCTTTGGAAATCGAACTCTTCTTTCTCCTTGCAATAGAACTCTTCTTTCTCCTTGGAATAGAAGTCTTCCTTGACCTTGGAATGGAACTCTTC
>VSDK01020102.1:441605-470843 GCA_009767595.1 Symbiodinium kawagutii | reverse complement strand
AGCGGCAAAGAGATAGAGATAGTGAGGACAGACCTTAGGGGCGGCTTGTGTACGGAAAGGAACAAAATCTCCACCCACCTGTCGCTCTGTCCGTGGATCATTCTGTCATCCATGCTTCTCAGCCGCCCTCCCTCTCCGAAATCTTTCTTTTCAAATTGCCACTGCCTTGTGCGAACTCAAAATCTCCAAGTCATTCATTCTTGGGGTGTTCCTTTTGGTTGCTTGTTGTTCTTGGTTGTTCATTGCTGTTCTCTTCACAAGAGCCACGTGTAGCGCAGGAATTGGACCCGACACCGTGTGGGGACCCAGTCCTGGCTGGTCGCTATGAAGCTGGACGTGGTCCTCCGGGATCCCGGAGGGCCACCAACATGGGGCAACGGCCATGTTGAGTTGGAGCTTTTTGGGCTAGCTGGTTACCAGGGAGTTTTAGGTATGCTTTGGAGGTCCTTCATGGACAATCTCAAGGGATGGAACCAAAAGTCAACCTGCTCTCAGAAATTGGATGAACACAGCCTACGAGAATTCCCAAGCAGAATCTCCACGTTGCCCTGGGCACCAACTCACCAGTCCACCCGAGGGAAGTCGATGTGGAACGCGCTCAAACCGCACGAGCAGAACTTGAAGGTTTTGGCTCACCAGTTAGGCACAGCGTGGTGCAGCAGCCGAGGTGAGCCAAACATGGATCCAAGTTGTTGTTTCTTTTGTGCAGTAAACATAGATCTACAGATCTCCGTAGCCATGGTGTACCCCTAATCATCAGTGCTTTCCCTAAGTAGACCCAGCTGTCCACGTTTTACGAGGTCATGGTTATGGACTCCCGAATTGGTAGACAAACTCTGCGTTGACCAGCATGATTCCCTGACGATTTTGTGGACTAAATGAGGATCATTATCATTGCTGATTACTGTTGGCTATTATTGGCACTTAATAGCTACTAGCACCTACAGTCAACTCATCATCAATCATTCTCAACCATTATTGCTTGCTGAACCCACGACTGACCAATATCAACTATCACCAATCAGAATTCCTTCAAAATTATTGAATTCCCTTTTTTGCCACAGTATCATAAATCCTCCTGAATTTGATGTGATTTCATATAATCATTGTTCTTGTTGTTATTCTTATCATCATTAAAAAATATTGCTATTGATTACTATTAATACGTTTTACTATTTTCATTTGTTTGATGATTATCATCATCAACAGATTCATTATTGACTATAATTTTGCAGCCTCAACCATAACGCTGTCGACCGCTACCCACCATCGCTGAGCCTCCCAACTGTGAGCCGCTCTCGTCAGGCGGGAACAGCGGCGGCCTCGCACGGTGTCGGACAGTCCCGGCACGTCGGTACGGATCCCAGAGCTGCAGTTGCTGTGATGTTGGTCATTTCGTGTCTTGTTTTCACTGTTTTTGATTGGTATGTTAAGTTATCTTCTTGTGCATATTATTGATGTATTATTGACTTGATGCTTTGCAGTTCTTTTGGTTCTCCTTGATGTTCTTGTTGTTTGGCGGCGTGTCGATGGCTCATGTTAGACCACGAAAGCAAGAACCTACTCTGAGATCATCGATTTTTTTGAGCAGTGGGAAGAACGACTTGATCACAGTTTTCCACATTTCCGTGCTTCAATGTCGGATGAAGGGAGGTTTCCGATTCATATCTAATCGTGTCCCCCAGTTGTATCATTTCATTCGCCACGAATGAGATTGTTCAAAAAATCGGTCTCTGACTGGGGGGCTGTCTTGGGCTGTCTTGTAGCCCAAAGCCAGGCGTTTCAATCATGCAAAATCAGTGGGTTCTGACTGAACGATAGCTGTTTTGGATGAAAATCAGCTCGTCCGTTGTGTGGCTTGGAGGGTCCTCATTCACCAAGGCAACACCACGGCCTGCCTTGCGCAAAGGCCGGGCGTGTTGGGATAGAGAGGTGCTATGCCATGCTATGAAAGAATCCTCCCATCCCCCAAAAGATTCTTTTAGGGAAAGGAGTTCCAGTTTAGTGGTATTTTTTCCAAGATAGCAAAAGGCTACGCCTTTTCGGATGCTTTCGGGGTACTTTCATAACTGGAGTGCCAGCACAGCCGGCCAGTTGGTAGTTCTCACACCAGCAGTTGTGTTGCTAATTCATCGAGGATGGTGAGAATTAAACCTGTCTAACGCAATCAAACACCCGTGATGCAATCAAGAAGCTCACCTAAGGGAAGAAAGCAGCAGTGAGAAATCATAGGTAAAGAGCAGTCACGAGAGCACTCAGTCAACCTTCAGAAGTGTCCACAGGCCGCGCTGTAACGCTTCCTTTGTAGAATTTTCAAACGTGGCAATGAGCAGTGGCAAGGTTGCACACCCAAGGTAATCCCTGGCGCTCCGCCAAGCCAACAGCCACAGGTCGCAGAGCAAGTGGCTTGACCATCTCATGTCTCATGCTACACCCCTCTACAAAGTATGCATCGTATGCGATATGTCACTACAACGGTTTCCAGACGTACTACACCCCTCTACATGCTTAGTTTATTGTAGTCAACTTCGTTCCAGTGATGGCGGGGCAGCATCCCGGCAAGCTTGCAATTCCTGTGCAACATGCAACAACGGCCGAACTTTTGGCAGACTTCTGGATATCTCCAAAGAGTCGTGGAAGTCATTTGTTGAAGCTTGCTCGTGAGCGGCTAAAAAGTCTTCCAAAGGAGCAAGAGATCAAACTTTTTGTGTTGAACGAAGGCGCTGTGCTGCTGGAAAGGAGTTTGGAGAGCCAAGGGTTTATGGACGGCACAGTAGTGACGTATCTTGTGCGCGAGAAGAAAGACGAAGCGGACATCCAAAGAGAAAGGTCTTGCATAGCTCGATGCCTAGCCTCCGCCAAGATAGTGTCTTATCGATCACTTGTGAACCGCTTGACAGTAGCTCAGATTGAGGAGGTTTGTTCTTCGCCAACATCGCTGACATCGCTGGTGGATTGTTTGTGGCAAGTGTTCCGTGTTGGGAGCGATGCTTTGCGGACCTATCTGCTGTGCATTTCTAGCAGGCTGGGAACTTTACGGACAAGCGACGAAGTTCTTGGGGTCAAAGATTTGCTCGAGCACAAAGTTGACCCATCATCCAGATGCGACTCGTCCCTCGAGGAGGGGGGCACTGCTTTGCACGTTGCGCTGTCATGGGGGCGCCCGCACGTCGCCCAAACTCTATTGGAATCAAGTTGTTCTGTGGATGCAAAGGATAATCTTGGTGACACGCCACTCCTGAAGGCAGTTTTCTTCATGGTGCATCGTCCTCCGATGTCAGCTTCGAAGGATTCTGATGGGATTTCAACTTCAAAGGATTTCACTGACGAATCAATGCTCGAGGTTGTCCAAAGCATTCTGGATCGAAGTAGCCTAGCCTTGATCAACCACCGAGGGTGTGGAGGAGAGACCGCTTTGATCAGAGCATGTTCGGAGCACTTGTCGAAATGTGTCAACGCATTGATTGCTGCAAAATCCCAGGTGAATCTAGCAGACTCGGAAGGAAAAACTGCCCTACACCACTGCGCCATGAAACCCAGATGTCACAAGCTCGTTACAGAACTTCTTCAGGCCCGGGCTGCCGTTGATCAAAAAGGGCCGCAGTCATGGACACCTTTGATGTTCGCTGTGCAGAAGGCGAATTTCCAAGGCGTGGAACTGCTACTGAAGGCCAGGGCCTCTGTCCAATCAGCATCCAGGGACGACTCCATTCAAGTTTTCAGGTGTGCAGTGGAGAACTGTTGCACTGCTCATTCTGCAGAGTCGGGGAGGAAGGTGTTAGGTGAGTTGATTGGTTCCGATTGCAATCTTTTTGAAGACTGCAAAGAGGAGTTGATGGAGATAGCTGCGGAGGAGGCAAACACGGACATGTATCACTTTCTCGAGTCATTCTCTTCGAAGAGACGCAGATCATGAGTGTCCAGGTAGGAAACGTTGAAGCCTGCATCGCTAAATTCCATAGTTTAAACCCGAACTTGTGATCTAAGTTTTTGGGCTCTCTGTCGTCCAGTTTCACAAGATTCTGAATCTCAAAGTGTGGGAGAACAGAAAGAGTGGTAGGGTGAACCCTGCTGTGATGTCGAGGACCGGGTGAGACTCAACGCCACTCCCGATGATGTATCTTTTGGCCTGCTCAGCTTGTGAATGAAGGATAACAAAGACAATAGTTGTGCTGTACCTTTTAGCGCATGTTCCAGGTTTTTATTTGTGGACCAGGCACGTGAGCCTCAGAGTATGACCTGTGCTAGTTAAGAACTTAGGGAAAACAGCAGAACCAATCCTCAACAGTTGCTCCACTGGAAACTGATTCCTTGACCGAAAATTTCTTTACCCCAGAAATGATGGGTTTTTTGCGACCGTTTCAGACATGGATTCTGCGGTCTCCGGTGCCAGGCACAACGGGTCTTGGACGCGCGGGGATGGCTGTGATCCGTGGAGCTCACGATGCGACGACAAAAGCGACAGCGGCCCTGGGAGTGCTCGGTGGTGGTGCTGAGCCACGGGAGGGGAGCGCTTGGCACTTGGGTCACAGTGGCAGATGATTTGAGGGGCTGAAATCACAACGTGGATTAAATCATGTGGATTGACAAAGGGAGAAGTCATGTTGGATTTGATCATGTTGGGTTAACATAGGAACCAGGGAGAAATGGAAATCAGGGGTTTGTTCGTGGTGTGACCCCCAGAAATGGCTGGTTAATAATTGCCTGCTCACTGATTGATTTGATTGACTTGTTGATTCTTGTTGCCAATGATTCTCTATATCAAAGGTTCACGGCTGGCAATTATCAGTGAATGGCTTATCATGGCTCATACTGACTAACGAGGCTCGATGATAGTTACGGTTCAGAATCAATATAATGGCACTATCAACACTCAGCGGCGGCTGCTTCATGATTTGAGGGGTAATCGGGAACAAAAACCAGCAAGAACCAAACAAGCAGCTCCATGTCGCTAGTAAACATGAGCTCCTATTGTTAGGATTTGCTCATGTGGGCGATACAAACCCCCTGGATGAGCTTCGAGCTAACGTGCAGTGCCGTTAGATCTTGAAGCTGTTGGAGCTATAGAACTGTTGAACTACAACCGGCTCGTTGTCGGAAGTGCAGCATGGGAATGTGCAGAATGATTTCCTGCCTGCCTCTGCCTGGCACTCGAATCATTTGACCAAGCACTCTGGGAAGCCCTGCTCTCTGGCGAAGTCTTGGTTTGGTGTCCTTGATATCTCATCATGGTCTACCATTGAGAAGAAGCAAGATACATTTCATGCTCCAGCTATGTTTTTTCATGGCCTTTCATGGCCTTTCTTGATTTGGTAGGGCTCTCAACAGACTATGTATAGTTTGTTCATGCGAGTTTGCGGTTTTTTTTTCATGCGAGTTTTCGGTTCAGCCCACTAAGTATCCAGGTAATCTCTACAAACGCGATGAACAAGAGGTCCTACTTTGTTTTTTCGGAGTTTGTACTGGACAGCGGGTCTTGGCAGTGCTCATGACACCGGAATGCTGACACCGACCTGTTGCCGCTTGGATGATGCTTAACAAAATTGCTTAACCACTTGATGAATTCTTTCGGTGTTGTCTCCATATGTCAATCCTGGAGAACTTGTTCACCACCATGAGTGGTCGATCCTTCGGGACGAGCACATCCAAGTCGCAACAACTGCTGTGTATGAACTACTCATTGTTGGGGCGATCCTTCGGGACCTGGAGCCCCCCACTGCTGGGTCTCTGTGCAGAGCCAATTTCTTGGTTCAAATCCCGGGGGCACCGGAAGCTGAACGCTGAAACGCTCACGTTCCGCCGCACCCCGATCTTTCCGTGCGAAAGCCCAGAAAGCCTGGGATCGCATGTCCGCCCATGTGCATCGTGCGCGCGCATGTAATCGCATGTACACATAACATACGCAGGTCTGCATATAGTCGTTTACTGATGCTATTGTTTGCATCAAATGCTATCCGACAAACTCTTGGCAGCAAACATCGTGCAATGTTCTACCATCATAGAAGCTGAAACCTTTTGGATGAGACTTGAGGCATGGGAAACCTCCTTTCAGCATTCAATCTCCCAACTTTTGGAAGTTTTCACCATCTATGCAGTGGACTGGTTCTCTAAACCTTTTCTATGGTTCAATGCACATATCCATCCATCGTGGTACCCTCTGCCCCAAGTTGCAGGTTTCCTCTGAAATCTGATCTACAGCTTGTTGGAGGTTACCTGTTTGAGTATGGAGTCCGATAGAGTCCGATGGCTCCTGAGCTATCACGGGACCATCATCATGGCCCATGCAAGTGATGGCAAAGGAGCAACAGCCATCCTCGTCCTCACCAGCAAAAATGTTTGCCAAAAGGGGCCTGATTGATCTCGGCTTGAGGCAATGAAGATGATTCTTCAAGTACTCACAGGCGCTTCCGCTTTTGGTGGTGATTCCGTTTATGTCCAAATGGCTGGTTTCTGAGTGATGATTTTGGCTCTTCTTGTTGGTGATTATCGAGGATACACCAATAGATGCTGAGTGTTTCACTGGGGAGCTGTTGCCGAGATCTGCACTGAATGTGCAGAACGCAGGCTGGTAGTACCAACCACTAATGGGTACCCTCACATTACACAAGCTTCAAGGAATACTAAGCCAATTTTTTCTGGGTAGATCCAAATGCGCCAGTGCTCCCAGCTGAAAGGTAGCGATTGGTTGATAATTAAGGTACAGGTTATGGATGGTTATGGTGTCAAGTTGTCTAACTTGTCTAAGTCGTCTTCACCTTCTTCAGGAGGATCCTCTTTCTAGGTGGAACAGCGCTGGGCAGTTTCCAAAGCCGGTCGACCGTGATGTCAATGGGAGACAACGAGCTCAAGTTGAGCCGTTTGATCATCTGGGACCTGCCTATTTGGTCTAGGGCCAAATCCAAGTGGGAAGACCACGGGCGCTCAACGATGCACAACGATTCCCTGAGGTACTTGCCTTCTGGCCAATGTAGTTGCCCTGAAATACTCGCAGCAACCAGAACCTTGGCTGTGAGGTGTCAGGGGTGGAACAGCCTGGTTGGTCGACTCTTTGGGTTCAATAAGAAGTGTATGTCAGATATTTGAAAGATCTTGAACATATCAGATGAATTATATGAATTCAGTTCTCAATGCATCTCCATATTCATACTTGACAGCACCTGGTTAGTTCACAGGTGGACCACGTCACTGGCGCCGATTTTGTCGTGACCTGCTGTAACGCCAACTGCTTGAGGGTTCAGTGCTAGTCGGATCAGGGAAGCTATGGGAAGCTTAGACTTTTCCAAGTGCCAAAACAGACGAACATTTCCTGGCGATTGAGAAACCCCAACAACTGTGTTGGTACTTTGGGGATGTGCGAGGCATATTTGATGACTGTCCTGAACCTTGACCATTTCACTCCAAAACCCACGGATTCCTCATCCATCTTGGCTTCATAGTTCGGGCCTTGGCCTTATAGGTCCTCATGACTGGCATTTTGGGCAGGTGAATGGTTCGTTGGTGAACCCATCCCTGCCCAGCACGATTTGATATATGGTGAAAGCTTTAAGATTCAGAGTTGTTGCAAGATCCACTGTTCCAAAACCCAATGAATGCTGATACAGAGAGCATCATTGCGTGAGATTTGGGCTATTTCAACACCACGCTGCAGATGGACTGCGTTTACATGGCAAAACTGAGGCATGTCAAGATCGAATGCGAGGAGGATTCTCCTACAACATCATGAGACATCACTGTGGTCGCTGGGTCAAACTGCCGACGCGCATTGTGTGGATTGTTCATTTCCGGATGCCAGACCTACACTTGGTGCTCAGCAAAGCAAACAAATTTTCAAACCACCCACCACTTTAGCAGCTGGAGTTTTGCTTCCAAGAATGCCTGGATTAGAACGGACCTCACATTGTTGGACATGCAAATCATTTGACTCATATTCAGTCAACTGGGCGAGATGTGCAAACATGATAGGTGCTGAACACCTAGCTGTTCGTTGCCACATGGTTATGGGATCACTAGCGGCACTAGGCCCTAGGCAACTGCATGTTGGACTGATCATTGCCGACCTGGCACCGGCCACGTCGTTTGTCCGGTGTCCCGCGGACTGCAGAGCTGATGTCCAGCATGTATCAGTCTGACACTTTGGACATCAGCTCCGCAGACTAACGGAGGTCATTAATAAACCCTTGTGACACTTTGTGACATTTGGTTTGGATATGCACCTTTTGTTGCATTCCTTTTCGCGGCGATGATGCAAACAGCGCAGCTACATGAACTCGTAGGTCCTAGACACGCTCATCCATGGATGTATCCACTGGCTGGGCCGCTGCCTTCTGACCAAACTGTGGTTCTTTTATGTTCAAATGTTTGCTGATCCATTTGCCAAATGGTCGACCAGCTGCATCAACACACCATTCGTAGCTGATGGTTAATTGATCTGATTTTTTAATGATGAGCCAAACGGTTTACCACCTTTTGATGGATTCGTAGTGGATTCATTATAAAGCAACCATTGTTGATAATGTTGGTTAGGTTTCACTGAGCTTTCGGTTGCCATTCACCACCTTCGTGGATTCATGACAAAGCATTCAGTGTCAATAGATCAATGATGATTGGTAACACCAATTTTGTCAAGCTGATTACAACAGCAATCATTGCTTTCGCACAAGCTGTTTCTCTATTTGTCAACAATTTTGTCAAGCTGATTCAACCACTGTTACTGGAACTCATTCAGTTAAATGGATGTTGTTTCACCATTGGGTTCACTGAGGCTTCAAGCTGGCCAGCTATAGCAGTGACATCACTGAGACTGCTAGCGCCTGCGAGGCGCATCTTGTTGTGCCAAGGATCATCCACGCTGAGGCAACCTCTTCAAAAGAAATAGAATCAATAAACCATATATTTACCATTTATAGAATATCTTGTAGAATATTCTATTAATCTGTGAATAGAATACTTATTCTATTTTACAGAATATTTTGTAGAACATGATTATACATCTACTGTATACTATATTCAGATACCATTCAATTGTAGAATATGGATTCCTTTCGTTAAATAGATTTATTGTAGATTTTTTGAACATGTTCAAATTTATTTATGATAGATTCTTTTCAGATTTGTAATCGATTGCCACAGGTTGTCTTAGATTCTAGATGTTTATTCGTAGCTCATCAACTAAATTGGCTCATTGAGGTCATCGAGGTGATTGATCCTCTTAGGAGTTGGACGATCCATATTGGCATATCATCATTGGCCAACCACGAGAGCTGTGGATGTGTCCATGAAGACATGAAGACAGTGTAACCCCCAGATCAGCTGGTCCTGGAAAACATGCTACGGATTTTGGCGGTTGGAGATTTCCATTTGGGCCTTACCCTCTGGTAAACTAACCTGGCAATGGAAAATCCACCATTTATTGGTGTTTTCCCAGGGTTTCACTATAAAATATGGCTAAAATCCGTTGCCAGGTCAGTTTACCGGAGGGTAATTGTTTGATTCAATGAGTTAACGCAATGGCTTTTAAGTATTAACGATATCAATGGCACCGAGCCATTTTCCAGCTTGCAGTGCAGTTCATACTGCCGAATCTTGTTGATTTTGGCATTGCTTGGTTGCAGCGTTAGTGGTTACGCATTGCTTGGTTGCAGCGTTAGTGGTTACCTCGTGAAAAACAATAGAACCCAGTTGAGCATCCGCTTCTCGCATGGCAGGGCCCCCAACCACTTACAAACTTTGAACTGCCAGCAGTTTTTGGTTCACTGGGACACCTCCAACATCAGAACGAACTGCATGAGCAACCTGCAACGGGGCCACCTCGCCTGTCACCTGCGTTCATTTTTGCTGCCTTGGCAGGATGCGTCCACACCATTTCTGCAGCGGGCATTGGCCAACAAGATGATTCTTGGACCTGGAGCGCTGGGAAATGGTGCTCGTAATTTTCTTAATGACTTTGGGATGGTTGATTGAAACCACCATGGTGATTGATGGTTGGTTGATGCTTGGGTCATGATTGACTTAAATGGTGAATTGATTTGCGTATATTTTTCAGAAGGGTTGAAGCCACCAACCAGATGTCTGTGATAAACACCGAGATCTAGATGTCATTGGTTGCGCATAGATGGGTTAGTCTTGGCTTCCGCTACAGAAAAGTGTCATCTCTGGGAGGCACAATGAGATAAAGTTTGCACAACTGGAAATGGGAACATGGACAGGAAGGTCTTTACCCCCAAGCCCAGGGGTTTCCTAGAGGATTTTTGCAGCAACCATTTCTTGAAAAACGCTTGGTTAGATCAACCACCACACACCACGGGTATCAACTATCGTTATCCATGGTCATTCGATATTAGCCGCCTCAACCGCATTCACCCTCATCAATCATGATGAATTTCTTGAGGTCACGAGCAGCCCCTAAGCTTACAGAATTGTAGATATCAATCAGCCATCGACCATCCTCAACCAGCATTAAGCATCATTGACTACCATTTCACCATCACCAATCATCAGTTCACCATCATCAACCATCGATTCACTATATTGACCAATAGTTAACCAATACTTACCACAATTGACCATCATTCACCAGTCTTAACCATGTTTCATCATTCATCAGTAGCCATGTTGTGCAGCATCTTGCCCCAGACAGTTTGATCGCCACAGGTTTTCCGCCTGCGGCGACGTCTGCGTGTGGGACTTTGAGCAGCCAGATGCCATTGAGTTTGTCTACGACGCAGATCAGAAGTGCTACCTGGAGAAGAGAGCCTTGGTGGAAAAAACATGCTGTAGCTATAGCTATGGAGAAATGCTGCTTGATGATGGTAAATACGTTTAATGGTTGAGAACGGACAGTATTTGTTGTAACATGCAGTAGCTATGGTTAAGAATAATTGTCAATACTGGTCAGTAATGGCAAGTAATGATAAATGCTAAAGCTAAAGCTACGGTTAATGGCTAACGATGACTACTATTGGTGAATTGGTTATGGCTATAGCTATGGTTGATTATGGGGTTAGGATTGGTTGATGATGGCCAATACTACTAATGGCTAGTAACGGTCAACATTGGCTATAACATGCCATAGCCCTGGTTGAGAACAATTGTAAATAGTGGTTGAGAATGGTCAACGATGGTTGATCATGCTTAATGATGATGACTGCTATAGCTACAGCCATGGTTAATGGCTGATAGTTATAACTGTGTCAATAGGCTATAGCTCTATCTATGTATGGTTGATCATAAGGGTCACTGCTGCTTTACAATGGCTAATACTAATCATGGTTCCTGATGGTTGGTATTGGTTGGTTGAGACTGGTTGATAGTGATGGTTGATATTGGTTAGTACCAATCGGTGAGTGCAATGGCTGAGAAGTATCACTGAATACAACACATGGAATATGATGATGGGTGATTACTACGGGTCCTAGCTAGAGATAGTTGATGAAGATCGCTATTGCTCATGGTCCACAAAAAATCGATAAGGAAAAAACATACCGAGCAAAAGAAAGCCAACTATAGCCTAGTAATGAAGCTCACGATACGTGGATAGTTTGAAAATAGTTAATCACTGCATCTAGAAAGTGCCGTAATTGCGATGAATTTCGATAGATGGCAAGATGATAATGAAAACTCATTGTAATGGAGGTTCAGTATCAGAAGCGAAATCACCAATGCCGAGATACGGTAAGCTTGTAAAGAACGATGGATAGCACCGCCAGAGAGATATCTTGCTGTGGCATGTGCAATGCCTGTTTGATTCAGGATGTACATCTATAACCTCCAAAAAACAGTAATGATATCATATGATCTCTTTCTCTAAAAGAAAAGTAGCATCCACACCTCAATGGATCAATGATGGGACTGCACCTGTTCAGTTTTCCGAGTCCTTGGAGCACAGCCGATTCAGAACTGCCACTAGCAGCGAAGTCCCACAGGAAATCCGCAGATCTCAAGGCATTGCAACGCACTGCCACTGCATCTCCCCGGTGATACGTTGCTTTCCATTTGTGGTTTTCGATGCTTGGTAAGCCACGGTAAAAGATGGTAAACCCCTATGAAGCCCAGTGGTTCCATGTCAGCGTGTTCAGAGGCTGGTTTAGTGATCCAAGTCCAATTGTCCGGCGTAGATGAATCATGATAGATCACCAACAATTAGCAGCAAATACACAACCCCCGTCCATTATTGGGCATCGTGGCCACCAAATCGGATCACCAATTCCACATCTTCCACCAGTTCCCTCCACAACCACGGTATGCAATGCGTATGCAATGCGTATGCAACGCGTATGCAACGCGTATGCACCTTCCAAGCCTTGATACAAATCACCGGCTGTCGTGCCCGCTCGCCCCAAGGAGATGCATCCTGCGCCAAGGAGCATCCCGAAGCCTTGAAGACCGTGAAGCCACTGGGACCAACCGGCGACGGGGATGGGAAAGCGTAGCTCAGGTGGTGCGGTGTTTGTTGGTTGCTGCTTGGGCTCGGTGCAGTTTGGGATTGCCCTGACTTTGGTTCAGGATGTTCATTGTAGCCATTCTCAATAGATCAGGTGTCGAATAAATGAAGGTTTTAGGTCTATCTCAATCTATTGACCGGCATCAATCATCATTTGCGAGTATCAACCATCAGACACTTTGACTACTCATCACTACCCGCTATTAAAGGTGCTCCACTCTTGTAAACCATGATATTGTTGACATGCCGCTCACCATTATGGACAATAACCAACCATGGTTCCCTACAATTAGCTGGGCGTCCATTTCTATTAGTGTAACTTATCGCAAACCATCATTATTTAATGTAACCAACCTTCATTAACTATTACTGTCCTGAAAACATCAGCAGCCTCCATCGGCCATGGTCAACCACAAACCATTGAATTCGCCCATGGCACTTGCTGAGGAACCACAAGAGCCAGCTCTGTGGCAAGGAGGTGCCAGCTCCCAACCAAGCAAGCAGGGTAAGCAACTTGGAGTCCAGGGCATGATACACATACTCCATGGTTGTGTTTGCATCTTACATCCTCATGGGGTTTTAGGTTTATCAATGATATTTACACATATATTGTAAAACTATCAGTTATATCCAACGAGGATCTGATCACCAACCCACACCAGGGGGAACTGTGATGACAGAGTGTTGACCTTGATCATAGCCGTGGGCCACAGTCGTTGCTTGAAAACATATTCCGAAGTGACTCCGACCAGCTTTGAACCTAAGCCCATGCTGAAGCCCATAGAAACTGCTCCGAGTTCTCCTGTAGCGAAACTGCAAAAGATTTCTATTCCTATGGCTCCTTCTACTCCTATGGCTATTTCTACTCATGGCTCCTTCTACTCCTATTCCTTCTTAGATTTCTCAAAGAGAACCAGAGTAGATCTAAGCGCAGCCTATCACTGCCCTTCCCGAACTGCGCAGGATGACCTCTGCCATCCCTACGTCCCAGAGCTTACGGAGAACATCATCCTGCGCTACTGCCGGGCTTCCCATCAACCGTGGAGATGAAAGGCTAAGAAAAGTTCATACAGAAGTTGGCTTAACAAGCTGAACATCCAAGAAGGTGATTCTTTGGGATCAGATTGTCAGCCTGCTAAGGAGCTTGTTCGTATAGGTGATGCATAGGTACTGTTTAAGGAATGTAAAGGTCATGCTGTCTTTACTGTTTGGTGGAGCTTTTTCTACAGCCGACCTAGTCCGATAGGATGATCTCACCGGTCGCTCTGCACAGCTCTCCCAGCACCGATCAATGCTCATGGCTACACCAACTTAGCATTGATCGCAATGCTTGGAGTCTCAATCTTGACGCAGATTGAACATGCTTATTGATTTCTTATTGGACAAAGCATCGTCAATCTCCATCAAGTACACGATAGGTGGTTACAATGACCCAATAGGTGACTACTCCAATCAGCCACCGATCATCCAGAACCTTCTCACCATCCGTGGCAACTGAGAACTCAGCTTCAGGTGGCATTGTCGGCAAGAACGGACAAGACCACAGCCCCGAGACCAAGGGCTGCGACGTGCGCCCGGCATGTGACCACCATGGCCATGTGTCCCTAAGTGGTGATCATGAACAGCCACAGGTTTCGGGGTTTTGCCAAGCTGTTTGGGGTTCAAAGCCAGCTTCAACTCAGAGTGGTTCGGTATGATAGACCATCTCCCATCTTGCTGAGATGTGGTGGTTTGCGATAATCCCAACCTGAATAGGTTAGTCATATTTGGGTTGTAACTTGTATCCAACTTCAGCTGATATCCATAAGCAAAGGTCTCATGTTCAATCTAGAACTATCATCGAACATCATTTAGAATCAGTCGTCATCACAATCGATATCACTAAAACACTGTTGATCAATCCTTATTAATTTTGGGCACAATTCCAAAGAGAATAAGCGGATCGTGGCTGAATCATGATAAGCAGCACTTAGGCCTGGGATTCTTGGGCGCTGTTCCCTGGCTAAATTGTTGGGTATCCCTGGATGAGAAGCCACCCTTAAGCCTGTTGACTAACCACTATTGGCTATTGGGGAACCAAATTCCGAGGGATACGCAGCACTTAGCCATGACCCTAAGGATACAGCACCCATCACTTTGCGATCCATTGCCAGGACAGTGACACGCCACAGATTCGCAAGTCTCTGGCAAACCACATGTCTGGGACCTGGGCAGACGTGATGGTTACTTATGGTTCATCACGGTTGATAGCAACGCATTGCCGTATTCTTTGATTTTAACCATGGATAGCGAATACATCATGGATGATCGGCAGTAAAATGATGCACAACAGTGGCTGCCATCCATGATGGGTGACAATGTTTGTCACTGCTTAGGATGGTCATTTGACAGTCGGACTAGACCCCCACGGCCGCAAAGGGCCCCAAACCCAAAAGGCCTTGAGTCTGGATCAAAATGACCAGGCGAGCTACGTTTGTGTGGAAGTTGTGCGTCCATTAATGGATTGATGCCCTGCGACAAGATTCAGGTTGGACATTGAAGGTGTTTGTTGGGTGGTCATCCAAAAAATTGGTGATTGTTAGTATTCCATGCACACATTCTTGAAGGTGTGGGTGTGGTGTTTTGAGCACACCGATATCCCCATCTTCTTGAAAACTCCTGCGCACTACGACTCAAAGATAGCAAGGTCAAACACAACACGTTCTATCCATTGATATCACCTGAGCCGTCAGCAAGTTTGGTGAGAACTTAGATGATGCCAGACATGCCCCAGCGACTAGGATTATCAAAAAAACAGAACTTCAAATATCAGCGATCAGAATAAGCATTTGTTGACTGTTTCGGGTCGATCATTGGCAATCTTGTCCCGGTTCTGACTGTCACACATTGTGCACCACGGGCAATGAGTCGTTAGGTTCAGCCACTGCGGCGCTTGGTGCCTCTTTGACTACGATGCACCTGAAGCTCGGCGCTACTTGAGTGGTAGCCCGGGGTTTCACTCAGAGGCTTTGGAAAGTCCAGTCGATTCGAGGCTACGTTCGAGGTCGTCGTATGATTGGTCAACGATTGCTGGGATGGTGGATGTGAAGTTGAGTTCAACCATCTTGATCAAAGACTTACGCCCATCCTCCATCTAGCCTCGAGCCGGTTGGGTGGGCGGGCAATGCTGAGTGTGACAAACACTGACGCGCTTTCGGCTGCGATTGCTTCTAACATTGGTAGCGGAGCGCTGGCCCGTGCTCCTGGTTGTACGGAGAGCTTGATTAATCTCATTGGTTTCGGTTGTAATTGCTTATAAAGGGGGAAAAGCAATCGCGCCGCCGATTGTTGCAATGTCGACTGAAACTCGCACTCGTGAGCCTGTGCCGCCGGGACCTGTGCATGATGCTTGGGCTCGTGGAACGAAGAAGGAGTCTTCCAGTGAATCTCAGAGCTGGGAGCATGCAGATCCTCCACCTGTTCCAAGTGAGCCATCCTCTAAGGAGTCCAAGGCCCCTTCTCAAGAAGGCAGTGATCGGAAGAAGGAGCAGAGTTATCCTGCCTCCTCAGCTGATCATGATCATCGGAGTGATCGTCGGGAGCCCCAATGGCATGGAGATGGTGCTGAACGGTGGAAGAAGTACCGTGAGCACAAAGAGAAGAAAGAGAAGAAAGAGAAGAAGACACATCGTCGCTCCTATGACACCTCCGATTCGGAATCCAGCGATGATCGGGACAAGAAGCGGGAGAAGAAAGATCGCCGTAGAAGACCACCAAGCGATGACTCCTCCCCTCCTTCTGATCGAGGGAGCAGCTCATCATCATCTTCTTCCTCAGACCAAGGGCGATCCAAGAAACAGAAGAAGAGATCCAAGAAAGTGGATCATGCGAAAAATGTGAAGATCCCGACCTTTGATGGCACCTCCTCGAAGTATCGTGACTACCGACGAGCTGTGAAAAGATATACTCAACTGGTGGGTCGTCAGGGAACTGGTTTGGCTTTGCAACTGAATCTCACTGGCGATGCACTGGAAGTGACTCGTCACCTTTCAGCTCGGAAGTTGAAAGATCGAGGTGGTGTCCGCAGGTTGTTGGATGCTCTAGATGATGAGTACCGTGGTTTGGAAGAAGACCGCCTTGATGAGGCGGCTGAGGCATTCATCCAGTGCCGCAAGATGAATGGTGAGTCGATGTCCAGGTACATTCGACGCCTTCGCCAAGTTCGCCGAGAGTTGGAAGATGAAGATGAGAGCATGTATGTTTCCGAGAAGTTCTTCGCCTGGTTGTTGCTTAGAAAGAGTGGCCTGACCTCCGAAGAGAAGAGCCGAGTGAGAGGAGCGGCGCACTGTAGTGAACATCCCCGGGACATTGCCTATGCAATGAAGAGGCTGTTCCCCGGTGTTCCTCTCTTCCGCTCGACTGAGCGCCAAGCAAGGCGCGATGAACGTCCTCGACATGACAAGCAAGCATTTCTGGCAAGTGATGAGCGGGTGCCCGACACTATCCCTGAGGGTGAAGAACCTACTTCAGAGGATTCTGGAGTGGGATCGGATAGTGAAGAGTCTGATCCTGACTTTGACAGCCAAGATGCTCTACTCCCTGAACAAGATGTCATGGTGGCAATGAGGACCGTCCGCAAAGCAGAGAAGCAGGGTATCGATGTGTACGCCTTGTACAAGAATGCCAAGTTCCAGCAGAGGGATTCTCGCAAGGCACGTGGGTTCTACAAGGGCCCACAAGGACAAACCCGAGATGAGCGTGAGAAACAGATTGCAGCGGCAAAGGCTCGATCTGAATGCCGGGCATGCCACCAGGTTGGACATTGGGAAGGTGATCCCATTTGCCCGAAGTATGATCCAAATCACCCCAAGGCACGCAAGAAGTTCGGGAAAGAGAACACCAAGGATGCTCATGTCGTCGACTTCGAGCCGGAGTATCTGACCTTTGATGTTTTGACGGCTGGTTGTACAGGATCACAGCTGTCCTTTTTGTGTGATGAAGCCGTGGGCATCATTGACAGCGGTTGCCAGCAAACAGTGATGGGACTGACTCCTTTCCTCAAATGGGAATCCATGTTGATTGATCACAAGCTTGTTGATGGTCCTTTGGTTCGTGGTGATTCTGATGCTGTTTTTCGTTTTGGGAATAACGGTCGATTGAAGGCTTTGTTTACGGTTGAGGTCCCCATTTGGATTTTTGAGAAGAGAGCAGTTTTGGAAATCTCTGTAGTTGCTGGTTCAACACCGCTCCTTTTGAGCCGTCACACCTTGAGCAAGATGCGTTTCGTTTTGGATTTTGAAGCCTGTACAGTGACTTCAACTCAGCTTGGAGTAGCCGCACAGCCACTGGTAGAGGTAGCAGGACATTTGGTCTTAGATTTGATGAACGTACCTGTCCTTTCCGCTTGCTCAGCATATGGGATCCCGCAGCCTCATGAGACCCCGCCGGTTGACACTGATGTAGGTAACCAAGGGGGTGATCACCAATCCGGATCGTTTGGGGACCCCGCCTGTGAGGATCATTGGAGCTGGGTTCAGTCTGATGTGTTTCGTCGTGTCCATGTCAATGCGAGGTCATGTCTTTTCTGTCCTGATGATGCTGATGACTTGCTTGATGTTGACTCTTGGTCTCCCTACTGTCTTGCCATCTCACATGGACAGCATGCCTTTGCCGGACATGAAGTGAAGCTGTCAGATCCACTTGCGAATACCATGGTAAGGATTTATCGATGGGATCAACTCCAACGGACTCAGTACGATTGTCAGTTTTGGATTGGTGAAACTTGGTTTTGGCTTGGGGGTACTTCCAAGAGAGACATCTTTCGTGTCATCCTTCAAGCTTCAGGAAACAAGATTTCGGCTCCAGACCTTCGTACAGCTTGGAAAAACACATTCGGGAAAGCTGATCATGGCCGAACAGCCCACTCCTCGTTGTTCCCTGTGCTGGAGCGGGTCAACCAAGCCATATATGTGGGAGAAGAAATCGACCCCCAATGTGCCCAAAACTCGAAGCGAACTGCTCACTGCCATCAACGAGGTGCTCCCCTTGGATCAGTTCAAGGAGATCTCCAAGTTGACGGTGCCGGAGCTCAAGTACATCTTCAAGACCGATGTGAAGGGAAGTCCTCACCCGATGGACCCCACACAGGGCATGACATCCTGGGGCAAGAACGAACTCTTGAAGATCCTGTCCCACCATGGCGAAGTCCCGCAAGTACCCGAGGGGGGGAAGGTGACCAAGGGTCAGCTGATGATCCAGATCCGTCAGCACTGGTATGCTCAGTGCCATTGTGTCCTGACTCCAGTGGTGGAAACTACTCCTCCCTCAATGCCAGCATCAGTGCCAGTGAAGACCGAGGGCAGCTCGAAGAACACCAAGCGTGCCCCAGACAAAGCGGAGTGGGAAGTGGTCTCCATGGAACACGAAGTGGATCCCAAGTTGATGGAGAGCATCAAGGAAGCCGAAGCCGATTTGAGGAAGGCCGAGTACCAGATGGCTCAAGCAGCAACCCGCCTGGCCTTGGAGAAACAGAAGGCCAAGACCACGTGAGCTGCGATGGCAGGAACACGGCTCGTACTATGAAACGAAAGGATCGGCATGTCCTTCGTGAAAGTCTTCAGCATCATATCTTTGTGGCTCAGGATGTTCGTTCCACATGCCGTACTTGTGCCACCCATGCTGAAAAGCAAAATAAGACTCCCAAATCGGAGCCCAAGAGACCTCGTCCCCTCAAACTGTTGGAGATTTTTTGTGGGGTAATGATGCTTTCTCTTGTGGGAGCTGACCGGGGCTGGCAGGTTGCTCAACCCATTGATCAAGATTTGGGTGGTCACGGTATGGATCTCACTGTGAAGAGTAATCAGGAGAAGGTTATCGAGGTTATCAGGGAATGGAAACCTGACCTTGTTTTTGTGGCTCCTCCTTGTGGGGATTACAGTCCTCTTCAGAACCTCCTCCCAAAAGAGTTGTGGCGTAGGGTGGTCAGAAAGCAACGATTGAAGGCTAAACGAAAAAGGAGTAGGAAACTTTGGAAGTTTACTGAACGGTTGATGAAAGATGTTACTAAGGATCCTCAACTGAGTGAAACCATTGTTGTTGTGGAGAATCCCAAACATTCTATGGCTTGGAAAATGTTTGATGTTCCTGGTTATGATGGTTTGGTCGATCAATGTCGGTTTGGTTTGCGGTTACCCCATGGACGTCGAAAGGTGAAGAAGCCCACTCGGTTGCGCACCAACAATCAGCAGTATGCCATTTTGGTCACTGAGCTGTGTAAGTGTAAACCTAAGGGTGGACGGAAGCATGATCACATCGAAGGCTCTTTTCGTAACTCATCCGGCAGATGGATCAGTCACTCATCGCATTGTGGTGCCTGGACTCGTTCCTTATGTGAGCACTTTCTGCACACTGCTGAGCGTATCCTTTGGCATGGTGCAGGTGGACAAGTTCGAGGAGATGATCGGGAGCTGGAGCCAGCTACTTTCGAGCCTGGCCGTATATATGATGGGTTCTTGGCTGATCTGTGTTTTGATGTTTGTGCTGTTGATGATGATGCTGATGATGATGAAATCACTGGGGATGAAGCTGGGGCGGTATCGGATCACGATGGGAACCATGCTGATCAACCCGAGGGAAACCCCGAAGAGAGCGCTCGTGCTCGTCGTAGGATTCGGCGAGTGGTTCAGCAACTTCATGTCAAGTACGGACACCCCCCAAATGAAACGTTGGCTAGGACTTTAAGACTTGGGGGGGCTACGGCAGAGTTGGTTGAAGCTGCCAAGAAACACTCTTGTTCTGTGTGCGATGCGAACCAGGATGTTCGACAACCCCGAAAAACGGCTGTGAAGAGGGCTCAGGAGTTTAATGCCATTGTGGGGATGGATGTGTTTTATATCCATGACACTCAGGGGCATAAGTATCCGGTTTTGTCCATGGTTGACCAGGCCTCTACCTACCACGTGATGAAGATTCTTCCTGATAAACATTCTGGTACGGTTGGGACGACCTTTATGGAAATGTGGGTTGGCGTTTTCGGATGTCCGCAACAAGTTCTGGTTGACCAAGGGAAAGAATTTGAAGGGGAAATGGTTTCGGCTGCTGAATTTTGTGGTTCCTTGTTAGAAGTGATTCCGGTTGATAGTCCTTGGAAGAATGGGATTACTGAAAGACATGGTGGTACTGCCAAACAGATCTTGTACAAGTTGATTCAACAATTTAGTGTGAGTTCCACCGAGGAGATGCAGCGTTGTGTCGCTGCGGCGGCGCAAGCAAAGAACAGTCTGGCCCGTAGGAATGGATATTCCCCGACACAATGGGTTTTTGGCAGGGAACCTACTGTTCCTACTTCGGTTTTGGATGCCCCTGAACAGGTTGCGGTTCATGATCATCTCATTCGTAGAGGGGATTTCACGGTCCAAGCTGATATCCGGGAAGCGGCTCGTCTGGCTTGGGTTCAGCTGGACAACTCAGATCGTCTGCGCAGGGCAGTCTTGCGATGCCCCCGGCTGCAACGGGCACGATTCTTTCCGGGAGAACAAGTTTTCTTTTTCCAACTGGGCGAATGGAAGGGTCCATGTGTTGTGGTGGCGGAACAACCCAACAAAGTTCTTTGGATTTCCTATCGTAAAGGCTTGGTGAAAGTGTCTCCGGAACATGTTCGTGCTGCTACTAGTGATGAACTTTTGGGTAACCATATTGTTGAGCATGATTTGGAGGATCAATATGTTCACGTTCATCATGAAGGGCAATCCCGCGGCTATATCGATGCTACTGGTCAACCTGTGCCTGAACCACCACCAAGAAGGAGGGTTACGGGTAAGCGACTTCCTCCTCCTGACTGGGAAGATTGCGATCAACCCCAAGAAACCCAAAAGCAACCACGGTTAGATATGGGATTACCTGATCAAGCTCCTCGGTTGTTTGATGATGAATTGGATTATGAACCTTCTATCGCGTCACCCTCGGTTGCGGAGAGTATCAAGAGAGAGAGAGAGAGGAAACCCAGGATGATGTGGCTGTGAAATCCGAGTCTGACACGGGTAAGTTGTTCAGTGATGATGATGATTTGGATCCCTTTGGGCAACCGCTTCATGAGTCCTCGACTCTTCCCGCCGACCGTCCAGCTGGAGGTGACCATGTGGAAAGGTATCAAGAACTGCCCAACCAAAACAATCAGGAGTTTGGCCCGGTTCGACACTGGCGTGAGCGAATCCAAGACCGTCAAAGTAAAAGGACTGACACCTCTGCGCAACAGGTGCAACATGAAACAAAGTTAGGTAGATGCTTACGCAAGCGGCGCCACAAGCAACCTGACCCCCGCGATGTGTTCTTTGCTGAAATGGAGTTCTTGAGAGAATGTGAGGAGACCTTAGGAGAAAACAGCCTAGGTGAAGAAAACAGCAGTGGACACCGGACCTTCTTCGTCAAGCGCCACTGTAAGAGGTGTGAGTGTATCCATGACGTGTTCATGAATGAAGAAAGAACCAAAACTGAACCTGCCCCACAACGACAGGACAAGCGATGGACTCAAACTGATGACACCTGTTTCATCACCCATGATACTGCTCGGGATTGTTTGTTTGTTCCTCAAGTTGAGAGCGGTTGTCCTTTTTCTCTTGATTCTTTGACTGATGATCGTTTAACTGAGATTTTGTATGATGATGGTAGTATTGAAGTTATTCAGGATAATTGGCGAGTTGATGGTGGTAAGTTCTGGGGTAAGCATGGGAAATGGAAAGGTAGGACCGTCTTCTATAGGAAGCAAGAAAGAGCGAGAGGTCAGGGTAAAGAGTATTTTTGGTCACGGTTGGATGCCGAGAAACAGGCACTGTTTCGGAAATCGATGGACAAAGAATGGCAATCGTTTTTGGATCTGGATGCAGTTCGCATTTTGGATCCCGACGAAGCCAAGCAGGTACCCAAGAACCGGATTCTTCCGACTCGCTTTGTCCTCACCAACAAGGATCCCAGTGGTGAGACTCTGATTTGTAAGGCCAGACTGGTGGTTGGGGGTCATCTTGATCCTGATGTCACCTTACTGCGGACTGACGCACCCACTACGGATGCATTAGGAGTACAATTGATCTTGACCATTGCCTCATCTTTTCGATGGATCATTCAATCAGGGGATGTTTCCACGGCTTTTCTTTCAGGGGTGTTTGATTCTCGCAACTTGTTCATGCGACCACCAAAGGAAGGGTTGCCCCATGTTCCAGCCGGATCTCTGCTGGAGTTGAAGAAAGGAGTTTATGGTCTTTGCAATGCGCCACGTCTTTGGTGGCGCAAGCTCCGACAAATCTTGTTGGGCTTAGGCTTCGTGGAGATGAGACTTTTGCCATGTGTTTTTGTGATGTGGACTTACAACGATAAGGCGGAACCTGTTTCTCTTATGGGTGTTGTTGCTGTTCATGTTGATGATGTTATTATTACTGGAAACAAATTGTTTGATGGGATCCTGTTTCGGTTGAAACAACGATTGAATTTTGGAAAATGGTATGTTGGTGAATTCGAGTATACTGGTCGTACTATTAAACAGAATGATAATTTTGAAATTTTTATTTCTCAAAGGAATTATTCGAGCAAAGTCCCCTTCGTGCCTATCACGGCTGAGCAACTAAAGTGTTTGGATCAAGAAGTGGATGAAAGAATCCGGGCGGATCTTCGGAAGACAGCTGGTGCCGCATGTTGGCTTGCAAAATCCAGTCGTCCTGATCTGGCTTTCGAAGTGAGCATGGTGCAGCAATCCATCAACCAGGCCACTATGGACACGGTTAAGTTTGCCAACCAGATGGTGAGACGAGCTCGGCAAATCTCCTATGACATGAAGATCTCTGGAGCTGATCTTTCGCGTCCGACTGTGCTAGTGGTGAGTGATGCTTCTCCGGGCAAAATGCCTCGGAGCGGTAGTCAAGGTGGCTTCTGCATTTTCATTTCGAATCCTGAAGTGGAGTGTGAGCCCACGCGAGTGAATCCAATTTCCTGGCTTTCTCATAGACTCAAACGAGTCGCTCGAAGTTCCCTAGCCACCGAAGGGATGGCTTTGTGTGAAGCTGCGGAACACGGTGAATATGCGAGAGCTTGTCTAGCCGAGCTGTTGGATCCATCCTTTGATTTCCGCAAATGGGAAAAAGGCGCTGAGTGGATTTCCATGATTGTTGCAACTGACTGCAAATCCGTGTATGATAACGTCACTGCTGAGAGAGGAATCTCCAAAGATCGTATGCTAGCTTTGGATCTTGCCCAGTTGAAAGAAACCTTTGAATCACAATGGAGAGAAGATTACTCGGTCAATCGCAATGCAAAGTTGAGATGGTTGCCTGGGCCCAGAAATGTCTCTGATGGACTCACCAAATACATTCCTGTCCAAGATGTCTTGATCTCTGTCTTTCGCGATGGATGCTACTGCGTTGCTGATGATGCCAGACTGCTTTCCCGCATCCAAGATACCAAGCAGGCGATTAAGTCAAGAGATTTGTGAATGATTGGTGATCACGATCTGACGTCAACACGACGTCTTTGATCAAAGAAAATTGGGGCTGTGTGAAGTTGAGTTCAACCATCTTGATCAAAGACTTACGCCCATCCTCCATCTAGCCTCGAGCCGGTTGGGTGGGCGGGCAATGCTGAGTGTGACAAACACTGACGCGCTTTCGGCTGCGATTGCTTCTAACAGTGGAAGATTCATGATGATACACAAATAGTGGCCCATTAGGAGAGCTATTGAATCATTTTCATAAGCTCCTTAGGTGTTGCAAGCAGATGCCGCAATGACCACAATGGAAACTGCCTTGCCTTAGGACACCGTTTCCTATGCCTGGGACATCTACAACCAATGCTGGAAGAAGGGAGGCGCTGCGCTTCTGAGAGACAGGATAGTCCTAGCCTCAATGGAGTTAGCCTTTTTCGTCAAGGGACAAGAAATCTCACAAGAAGTCCATAGGTTGTGATTCTTAGGGATTCTTATCAGGATTGCCAGGTACATCGCGATTCTTAGAGATTTGAGGATTGCCCTTTTCAAGGGTCGCTTTCCCCTCCGTGGATCAACCAGCAGCGGGACACCACGAGGTATCGCACGATTGGCAGCCCAAGCCGATGATCATCGGGTACCGTGATTCTCCTCAAATGAGTGTAATGTGGTGGTGCCAAACGAGTGTAAAAATATCGATATTTTTCTTGTTGGCGGTGCCGGACTTTCAGCAATCAGCCGTACTTGAAAACTCAACGCAGTCAGCAGCTAGTTGCAGTAAGAAGCAGGACCTACCATTACTGCTACCACTGAGGGACCACTGCAGAGCCGGTAGAGCCATGGTTGCATGAGAGCCAGCCCTGAGCCAGGCTGCAAGAACCATCCGGAGCAGGAGTATGCCATAAAGCGACGCGCGCAAGCGTGCGAGGTCCGCTGATGCGTAGCTGGCTACACCCTTTGTGCATTGCTGGTGTTTTTGGGGCTGTGATTTATGAAGTTAGGCTGGCTTGGAAGGGAAGATAGGCTGATTGTAATTCACAAGTATTAGCTGTTGTTGCTGTACCATGGAGGATTCTCATCATGCTGGAAAAAAGCTGCATGTTTCAAACAAACCATAAAGGTCCTGGGAAAAAGATGAACAGATCTCCTACCGGCAATGGACCATCCAACGGATTACATCTAGGCTCAGGTCCCCTTCGACTCTCACTTCATAAGTGCTGCGGTCACCACCAAGAACTAAGTTTGATACTGAAGAGCGAAGGCAGCTAAGGTTGGTAAACAAGGCGAGAAGGGAAAATTGCAGAAGGTGGAAGAAACAACAACTGAATGGCTTGGGGAATTGCTAAACTGCTAATTGGTTAAGGATGGTGAAGAATGGGAGTTCTGCTGGGGAAACTCATCTTGGATGCTTCGGGATGGTGAGTTGGATGATCGCGGACTTTGCCCTTGGCCGTTTAAAAATCCAGGATGTGCTTGGTAGATTGAACACACAATTTGAAAAATAGGGTACAAGCGGAAGGGTATCACTGGCAGCGATCTCTGGATTAGCCTTCCAAAACGGTAGATATGAGGTAATCCATGAATGGTCTACAAGAAAAGGCAGTTTTCCTCCCCAAACGAAATGACAAGAAGAAAATACCTCAGTTTTCCATGGATGGTTTCCTTTTTCCGCGAAAACAAATGGGATGCCACTGGGATGCCAAGCGCAAAGCCCTGTGCTGAGCAGCTCCATGTTGCTGGCAGTTCACTACAACGACCAGCACCACCACCAGCACCAGCACATCTACGACATCCACCAGCACCACCAGCACCATCACCGCTTGGAATCCCAGAGTTGCGACAGCTGTGAAGGTCATTGGTGTTTTTTGGAGTGCACGGACTTGACGAGCATCTGAACTGCCACTGCTGACTTTGGAACAGAAGGCCTATGAAGCCATATCCGTTCAGTCGCTTAGTGCTAGTTCCATGCCTGGTAGGCAGGAACTAGTGTGAGTACATGAGTCTAAGTGCAGTACCTTGTGGGAATCTCAGTGATGGGAGATAACTTAATCCACATATGGTAAGGTTACGCGCAATTCCCACCCTTTGCCCGGAAACTTGAACATTGTACCACAGTATAACACTCAGCAACTTGGAGAAATTACGAAAACGTTGGCTGTACGCAGCGATTTGTGCTTTAGGACTTTGTGGTTTACAGTTTAGTGTTTTAGGGTTTAGGGTTTAGGTTTTTAGGGTTTTAGGGTTCAGGGTTTTAGGGTTTGAGGTTTAGGGTTTACAGTTTTTCGGTTGAGAAGCAAAAAACAGCGGGCCTGCGCAGGAATTTGAGGGTTCAGTATGACAAGCGATTCTGCTCTGTAAGTTTCCGGGCAAAGGGTGGGAATTGGTCGTAAGGTTACGATTGGTTTATTGTGGAGTGCTTCTCTTAGTAAATCCTTTTTCTTATTGGTTCACAATGGGTGTACCCCAATAACAAGAACCATCGCGATCCAATCAATTGAGGTGGACCAAATGATTTGTGATAACAACTACAGCCTGCTGTAGATCGTTTTCTCTCAACGTTTTGAATTGGTTCATGCCTTGACTAAGCCGTTGGATAGACAACTGATCTTAGCTGATAGATGTTGATGTGATGGCTCCGAAGTTCCACATCCTGTGGTTGTTCGGTTGGGTACCACGGTTTCCATAGCTCCAAAATGCTTGGTTTTGGGTGGACGCAACCGTTGTTTGACCACTCCGCCTGCCGAGTCCACGACTACAACCACCACTTCAACCAGCACCTTCACAGTGACCACTACAACCATCACCAGCACAGCGCCTTGGCAGATCTTCATCGACCACAGGGTTCCGCTTCAAATCGTGATAGGGTAAATCATCATGATTTGGAGGTTTGAGTCAATCATGGGTAAATCCGCGCGCCAAAATTCAGCGAAGTTGGTACTTTGGTTGTTCTTGGTCCTCCAACCTGTTGATCTTCGGCGTTGGTCATTCTCCGGTTGGTAGCTTGTGCTACCGATCCAGCGAGGTGAAATGGTTTTTGTTGATGGTTTCCTGTGACTTAGGCGATGAACCGCGGCCATCTTGAGAAACGGTTAAGATTAAGCATTGGTTTAGTGGGAGAGTGACATTCGATTTCCGGTTTCAAAATTTGGGGTTCATCTTGGAAAAGGACTTTGGAACCGGATTTCTTCGGGTCAAGATGGATCTCGGGTGAATGTGGTGTCATGATTTTGCCGTGCAGTGATGTTTCGTGAAAAGTGGTTTGTTTGGTTTGGTGCTTCCTATAGATGGGTGGTTTGGTAAGTGCTTTCCCCCGAAGCCGTTCCTTTTCTCTCCAGAAATGTATGGATTTTGGGGAAGAGTGGTGGTTTCGCAGCGATGCGCCAAGCCATTGAAGTAGCCATGGGACTTCGATTCGCTGGAAACACAGACATAGAAGTCCTTTTCGTGAAGACTCCCACAGGATAGGAGGAAGCCAATAAGAAACTGAGTTTGTGGAGGTTCTATGTGGAAACCTCCCTTTGTTTAAGATGTTTAAGAAAATCAATGCATTCTTGAAAGGCTTCATTGGCGGCATGAGATGTGTATGGCTCCATGCATGCGGAATGCGCTAGCCCAAAAGTACAAATTGTCAGTGCCACAGATGTCCATTTCCAAGGCATTATGGGAACCTTCATGGAGATATCCATGTTTAACCATAATCAACATCAGGAAATACTGCTAGCCGTTCTGACATGTTAGCAACCATCAACAGCCATCAACAAAAAGCCTATGGTTGGTTGTTCTGTTATCCCCATCATTAATTGGCAACTACCGACTGCAGTAGACTATCCATTATCAATGGTTGACCATTGTTAACCATATATGGTCATGAAACCCCTATTGTGAGCCATCATTGACCATTATTTATCCACCATGTGTCATCAACATTAATATTCACCAACGTTTTCAACGACTATCAATTGTTAAGCATTATTAACATTTATTAACTATTATCTTGTTATATCAGTCAGTGAACCATCCCCTATTGTCAACCAACATTAACCATTATTTGGTAACCATTGTATTCTTATATCAGTCATTCACCAACAAATCTTGACTCTCCACCTGGTGGCCCCGCTGAGACTACCAGCACGACCACGACCACCACCAGCACTGTGACATCCACAACCACGACCACCACCTCGACCGTGGGGGGACCTGAGTTTGTGGGGGAGTCCAAAGGGAGAAATCTGAGGATTGGCAATGACTTTGTCTAGAATAATGGTTTAGTACTGGTTAGTAATGGTTCATATTCGTGTGACTTTGCTAAACTATGCATATTTCAGATATGCACGGAAATCTGGCAGGTTTCTATCTGATGAATATTGAGTCCGATGATCTTTGAATACATAAAAACGCGCAGAAACATAACAGGTACAAAAGGATACATCATACACAGGTATCTTGGCCATGTATTCCAGAAATATGTGCATTCCAGAACTTAGATGAATTGAGCGTTGAAACAATTCACATATTATGTGGTGGCTCACGTAATTAAGTACTGCGCCAAAATGGTGGTTCTCTAGTTTGGTGTACCCCGAAAGGCTTGGTGGCTTGAGAATGATCGTTTTGGGAGGGTTGGGGGGTACCACCATGGATATGCCACAAGCATAGTTATATCCAAGAGATCAATCATTTTCGGGTACTTTTTTTCACGTTTTGCGTTCCACAAGGGTACCGTTTGTCAAATGTTCTACAGAATTTGTCCGGCAAATGCTAGTAACACCCTGTCACAGCCATTGGTCAATGGTTGGATCGTTGTTCACCGGTGTGAAATCAAGAAGCCACCAAGATTGGAGAAAATTAATGGATGCAATTGAATATTAATTGCCAAATCGATTGCAAATGTGCTGCTGTGTAATAGCGTCGCGGATCTATTGTTGAGAAAAGCTGATAAAGGTGCGTAGCGAGCCCAATCGGGCACTGGGGCAGGACGCTTTTTGCCCAGTAATGTGAATTTCAATTGCTTCCCCAGAAGGATCTAGCCGAACCAAAACGAGACCAATGGATTCATCCGGATGAATCTTTGTTCCTCAAAATATTGCCCCAAATATGAATACCACCGTTTGTGCTGGAGTTTGTGTGACAATGATTTCGTGACCATTACTTTCTCGTCTTATTCTCGAGCGTCAAGCGCAAATGATTCATGGGAAAAGTTCCCTTGGCAATAATTTGAACCATTGTCATTAACCATTAGTGTCCATCAATGATCGTCATCAATCACCCACGATGAACCGTTATTTATCATCATCCAACGATCCACTCTCCATCCATCCATCCATCCATCAACCATTCTTCACCACCATCCATCCTGCTG
>VSDK01020102.1:415374-434464 GCA_009767595.1 Symbiodinium kawagutii | reverse complement strand
GGGATAAAGGGCTGCCCTCCCCATCCAAGGCGTGTCGCAGGAAAGCCTCGAGATTGTGGGCATCCATGAGGTAACCCCTGACTCACAATGGCACGCCTTTCCATGCTGGATCCTGTTCTTTGATGTTTTTCCCTCCAGTCTGGTTACACAAGAGCATTCAAGGATACATTGTTACAAGTGAATACTTCCACTGCAGCAACTGAATATTTTACCCTGACACAGTTCATTGTCCCCAAAGAGTAACTCAGTGTTCGTAAGGCATCTCTTGCAGCGGAGAGTTGGTCTACTATGATGCCTATCTCAAGATGCACCATGAACCATCATCCATCAACAGTAAGCACTATCCACTGTAGCCATGATGTTTTTGAATATGAACCATTGATTTATGCCTTTCCCAACCACTATGGCCGTTGTGTAACCGTTGTGAACCCGTTCTAACCGCTGATCATCATCCAATCTCGATCATCGACACTCGCTGCCAGTCCACCAGCACAACCAGCACAAGCACCACAACCACTGTGGCTCGGCGGTGGAATTTGCTGACCATGAGTTGTCTCACAGCTGATCTCAAGACGTGTTGAGATGTTGTGAAACTGAAAGAGTTAGAGCAGTTGAGGCAGTTGAGGCAGTTGAGGCAGTTGAGGCAGTTGAGGCAGTTGAAGTGAAGCATTTGTTCATTGAAACCCTCAACAGTTCATTTCAAAAGTGAAGTTCCATCATTTAAAGCTTTGAAGTTTCGCCTTTTTTTGCGATGGAGATCTGCCCTGCTGAGACCTGCCGTCCGCAAGTGGCCATCTTGACGGACGAAGTGACCCGAGACTACTGCCGAAGCTTGGACGAGAGCTTCCCAGGGGTTGCTTCGGGTTGGGCTTGGGTCCGCTTGGGTCAGTTGTGCGGCTGAATTTGGAGCTTGGATCAGTTGAGTCACTAGAACCGACGGAATGACACAAACGTATGAAGAATAGTCCTTCTTTGGGAACCCATTCTTCAGATTCAAGGTGTTTCAGAGACATCTCAATGCCAACCAGCTGCCAGTGTGCCCGAGTTGCACCGTAAAAAGCTAAACCCCAAACGATTGAGTAGAACACTCCACAGGATCACATTTTGCAAGTGGATGTATAGCTGCGTCCTTGTATTACAGGGATTGTTGTCACCAACATCACTCTTATATTTGACATCTTCAGGTCTCAGCTTGAGGAATATTTGATCAGGATGTATAGATTGTCTTGGAACTTTGGTTGCACCCCAGCAAACATGGTTCTCTTTTTGCAATATGCTCCAGTTTGGGGCATGATCTGGTTACAACAATGGCTGATGATGATGATGATGATGATGATGATGATGATGATCGATGATCGATGATCGATGATCGATGATCGATGATCGATGATCGATGATCGATGATTGTTGATCGATGATGATGATGATGATGCTGGTAGTGGTGGTGGTGGTTGTGGTGGTGGTGGTTGTGGTGGTGGTGGTTGGTTAGCAACTTCTTTGTTCTTGGTCTTCTTTACTCGGGACACTGTTCTGTCGTTGCACCTTTGCAGCGTTGCTGTATCCCAGTGTTGTTGCTGGGATGATTCACCCAATTGACATATCTTTGGAGCAACCATGGCTGAACCAAACAGTTTGTTAGGAATTCCTTTAAACTGCTGACTCTTGTCGCTGGTTGCTGCCAAAAAATCTTGGCATCTAAGAAATACGCTTATCAACCTCAGTTGTGTTGCTAAATCACTGGTATCAACCACTGGTCATCACTAATATCAACTTGGTATCAATTTGGTGTCAATCACTGGTCATCAACTCCATTGGTATCAATCACTAGTATCAACCACTTGTATCAACTTGGTATCAACCCTTATCAGCCACTGGTCATCACTGGTCTTCTCAGCTGGTCTTCTCAACTTCCAATGATCATCCACTAGCATTGGTCATCACTTCGTGAAGGCACGGTCATTCACTGGTCAGTTGAATTCAACGATCATTCTCAAGTTCTCGTGACACAAGTGCCTTGAATGCTCAACTTGATGCCTTCACATTCATTTCATTCAAAAAATGTTCAACTTCTTCACTGGTCAACTCAACTACTTCCTTCGTGCTGGCCATCGCAGCCGGCGCCTCCCAGAAGCCACGACGGTGAACTTCGTGGACCGCTCGGTGAACGCCAAGAGCTGCGACGGCGCCAGCGACGGCTTCATCCACCGGGCGTTGGCCAACGAGATGTGCCCCGTTGGGACACGGCTGTGGGTTTTTGGAAGATGAGTTTCTGTCTTTTTAGGACTTATGAAGTATTTGTTGAGTATTTTTAGAGCAGATGTATATTGGCATGGTGATAGATGGTTGTGGCTTTGTTGATGTTGAGTTCTTGTTGTTTTTGTTTGTTTTGGTGGTGCTGTTGATGGTTGGTTTCTTCTGAATTGTTGCTTTTGATGATGCTTTTTTTGGCTGTCAAATCGACAGTTTGAATCCGGAGGTTGAAGTGGAAGTACATTCAATAAGAGTAGGTGGGAATCGTGCCGGTAGCCACTGATTCTTGTACGTTATTGTTGGTTGTCGTCCCAGGCTTCAGTAGTATCGCTTCACCCACTGTCAAGCATCGTTGTGCAGTTTAATCAGCATTATCCAGTGTCAAGCATAACCCACTGAAGTCACTACTGTCCTTAATGAACTCCTGACCCTAGTGGCTGCTAGACATAGCTATGAATCACTGATGAATCATGATCAAATGGGAAGGCCGGAGACAGCGACCCAGCAAGGAGAAAGTGCGGCACGAAAAAGCCACAAGCAAACCACGGGATCCACTCATCAATAGACCCAATAGACTAGTTTCTATGGATTTATACAGGGTTTTTTTGGGGGAACTACTTCAAATGGAACTACTTCAAATGGATTGACATGTCTAATTTCGCAGGGATCACATGAGATCACCATGGATAGCTTTAATAATCTCGTGGTTTTGCAATCAAAAGTACGCAAATAGTAACCAGTTTGTATGACAGTAATCGCGGGTGTGCTCATGAACTTGTCCAACATGGATCCCAGTGAGAGTTGCAGCCATGCCCGCGGCAACAAATAACAATCATCATTGGGTATCAAGCAATCACACTGTTGACAAGGCTCGACGGCTGTCAAGTGCATATTCACCATCAATTAGGCACTACCTGCCATCAGTAGAAATTCCGGATTGTTTTCCACGAGTAACCATCTTCAAATTAAATTATCATTATTAATAGCTATGAGCCACCATCAATCACAATTCACCATCATGAACTGGCCGTTGTGAGCTATCAACTTGTTCCACCAGTAACCATCCCTCCATCGACTCCATCCCTACTCCATCTTGCCTCTGGAGGTATTCTCATTGCGACTCCTGGTGCCTCTACGATTTCGAGTCCCCGACCAAGATCTCCTACGTGTCTCGGCTGCACAGGTCAGGCTTCCAATCTGCCAGCCCAGGGGGACCAGATGGAGGGCCAGGTTAGGCTGTCAGGGAAAGGAATAGCAGTGCGCAGTTGATATTCGGAACTTACAACTCCGTTGGTTAATGAATATTGAGAGCAAATGCTATGTCGGTCTGAAGCCAACAAAGGGACTGCAAGATCGACAGTTGGAAATCTTGGGTTGGTGACTTTGGGGAATTATCATTTTTGGCTTCTGATTGCTAGGGGCCAAGGATGAACCGCAGACCGTCAGCGACTAAAGTTCAGCCAAGCCAGTAGCAACCAAAGCTGCAGATTCCCCCAATGGTCTCCAGTTGTCATCCAAAATGGTTCAAGTTTTGGTAAAGGTCCCAGTTGTTGCCATGTGCAGATTCCCGCAATGGTCCTCAGTTGCCATGTTGTTATTACAGGGGCAGTACACAGTGTGAACAAACTCCCACGGCCTCCAGCGGGGTCCTGTGCTCAGCTTTGGAACAAGCAGCAGAAGTGCTTCGAGTATGGAGGTGCACAGCAGTGCACAGTGCCTGCCTTGCTGGAGTTGTTGCTAACCCGGGAACACAAGCGTCAAATACATATAGATATGATATACATTCATAAATGATCATTAAATTCAGATTTACATTTACATGTCCATATCAATATGTGCATTTGCATTTGCATATACACCGGGATATACGTAGCACCCACGTATCTCAGAGACTTCCCTCATTCAAGGATATCACTTGGTCTTGGCGGCGGTGAAAGAAAGGTTCCTCAACCATTGGCGTTTCCTGCATGAATTCATTCTCATCAATAGCCATCATCACCCCTATGAGTCATTGACACTTGCCATGAATGATGGATCAGCCAAATTGGGGCAGTGTTTTGATCTAGGCATAATACGCTCACCTGGTACTCACTTGATACTTGGAGAACCACAAAACATGCAACCATTCCGCACCCTCTTGCTGTGATCGTTTCGCTGTTTCCTCAACCACAATCCCCACCACGGCCACCCCATGGTTGCAAAATCAACGCTCAACGGAGGGATGACCACGTCCACGACAAAATGAAGATGATGACGGTCCACAACGGCGATGTCAACGATTTTGTATCAGCCGCAACCATCACTGACCACGAGGTTTGCAACGCATGTAGGATCCGCGTCCCGCGTGCCAGGAGAGTGCCAGGGTCACAAGGATCAAGCCTTGGTGGCGGCAAAGAAAGATGTGCTTTGTGAGGCGCTGCGGCTTTTTCACTTTTTAAACCATTCTTGGGAACTTTGAGCCAGATGTAACCAATGATTCGGATGAAATTTCAAGATTTGGTTTTTTGATACCCCAAATCAGGTATCAATCTTTTGACGATGGTTTTTCATGGTGTCCATTCTCCCACCACGGACGCTTGCTCGATTTCCTGTGTTCCAGGCAGAAAAGTTCTGCACTCCGGTGGCGCCTCTGTTGAGTGAGGCAGTGATCTATCGCTATTGCCACTGGGACAGCACCCGTTTCGCTGAGAGTACCCACAATGAATCGCACCTTGGTAGTGGTTTTTGTTGCACAAGAAGAGCCAAAGTGCTTTGTTGGGTTTTATGATATTGGGTTCCTCGAACCATGTTTTGGCAACAAACAGCGCATCTTGTCTGTGAAATATGTCGTGGAGTCCGATAATTTGCAAAACTTTGAGATACTGTGGCTATGTATGTTGTATGTGTTTTAGAGCTACAAGCGCTTGCTACCTCACATGCAGATCGAAGAGACAGCCCGAGTTGTGCCAAAGTCCCTAGTGTATCATTGCTATTGAGTGCTTCTATCAGCTTGTTGGAGAATGGTTGTCCAACTTGTTAAAATGAGATACAACGATGATGATGATGATGATGATGATGATGATGATGATGATGATGATGATGATGGTGATTGCGTACTATTGTTGACCAAAATATGTCTATGTTTCATACCTCATCCCGATGGAGAGACCAGTCGTGAGAAGGAAGCGAATGTCGGGAGATTCCACGAGAAGGGGGCAGGCAAATTCACTCTGTAACAAGATCTCACATGGAGATACAAATTGGGAGACAAACCTCACCAAGGACTAGATTTCACTTTATGATACGATGAGGTTAGGTGGAGAGACAAAGTTGGGAGATAGGGAGGCTACTTCCACAAGAGCAAACGGGCTGAAAGTCGTTTGAACCCCAAAAAACACAGGCTCTTTAGATAAGACAGAAACAACGAATGCTTTTGGTACCCTTCTTGTTCGTACAGAAAGGTAGTAGCAAGTTTGATCGTCACTTTCTGATTTGCGACAGCTTGGATTCTGCACGAATCTCCACATCAACCATCCGGGAGTTCGCATTGCCAAACCGTCAATGACTATTTGGGGGAGTGCAGCAGGTGTGGTGAGCCCTAATTATCCATATGTCCCATCATTTTGCATCACTACCGAAGGAGTGCAGCACATCACGGGGCCAACCTTGGTCAAGCTGTAGGAACTTGGCCCCAAAAACTTTCCATGGTGTTTCTTCATCCTGAACCGTGCAAAAACTGAAACGCAGGTAAAACTTTGGTTGGTTTATCCTTCGAAGCACCCATGCGTTTGACCATGAAGAAACATGGGTTTGACCATGAAGAAACAGTCTCCCAGACACAGCCATTGCCCGCGTAGAAGACGAGAGGAGGAGAAGAATAAAGAATATTGAACAAGAAAGAGAAGAAGGAGGAGGTAGGAGAAAGAGAGAAGAAGAAGGAGAAGGAGGGAGAGAGAGAGAGAGGGAAGGGAGAGAGTAGCTGAGTCATTGTTGCGTTTTGCAAAACTTTCTTCGCGACAAACAGAATTGCTGAATTCTGTTTTGATAGTGCAATGAAGTGCTATGAGAGATGGCCCAATGAAGCTGCCTCGACACCGAGGTGAGAAACTCTCCACCGGTGGAGAAGATCGTAGCCCTAAAGCCAAGGGCTGTCACGACAGCGGTGGCCCCAGCAATCAGAAACGGTGTTTCACTTTGCATTGAGGAAATCCTATTTGTTTTTGTATGCCTCTCTGTGTGCGCGTGTGTTTGTGATTGTGTGTGTGTGTGTATTAATGTCTTTCAAGTTGTTTGAAGTCCCACTCTTGAAATCGTTAATCGGAACTTGGTTTGAAAATATGGAGTAGTCCATTCGAGCGCTGCCACAAGAATTGGACGGCATACAGTGAACAAACTAAGGATAGCTGACGACTTACAGGGGCCTCATGGTCATCACAATTATTATGCTCGTCATCTTCATCATAGTGTCTCATGAGTCGGTCAGTTATTGTGTTCACCACTATAAGAATATGAAAGTTGATTACATGCGTGTAAACTACGTGTGTGAATCTCCAGATACATGATATAGAGAATATAAGTAGTGTGCAGAATTATACATTTCACATTTTAGAATCAATTATAACGGAATCAAAATACATCATATTCACACAAATGTTTGTCCTGTGCGTCACCTCATCGATCCGGCTACCCCTTCGAGCCACCAGTCTACCTAGCACTGTTGTTCCCCACGAGCTGCATAGCTGCCAAAGTGAGCGAGAGGTTTCACGGGACCCCACTGGTGGGTAAGGATTGGTCCCTTTCAATAGCTTCAATATCACCAGAAGATAACGATGGTATCCTGGTATCTTATTCTTAAAAATCAAAATCACCAGCTGGTACCAAGACTGAGCTGATGCCCATCGCTCAGAAGATAGCCTTGTAGGGAGTGCATCCCACAAGCGTCTCGGGAGCAACGCCGCACTGGGGGAGTTACAACTGTGACCAGCTGATGGCAGATTTTGGGAGAATATAAGTTCCCCTGGGTCATATGAACAAGCTTATCACTTCTCACATCTTTGTTAGTCATAAGATCATCGCCAAATAATGAGTGTAACCAACTGATCTACTAGAAACCAACTATACAACATTTCTCAACTACATAACAATAGGCAGTTGCTACATGTACAACTGACAGTTGCTTCCACATGGTCCTACCCGTAGCTCTGAGGCTATACTCCCTACGTCCGCCGCTCATTGGCCAACAAGATGTGAGCCTGGCGCATTGAGAGCTGGAAGAGCTGGAATCCATTGGATGTTTTAAAGGGGCCTACAAATGATGAGTCGATAATCTTTAAGTAAGACCATAGTCAATGTAAAGCCATTTATCAGATTGGTAATGTGAAAAATGTCATGTAAAAAAGCAGAGATGACAAAGCTGGTGATAATCAGACGATGTGATGATTTTCTATGGCGAGCTGGTAATAGCCAACTGTGAGCAGATGCCATCATGACTCGTCATGTATGAACGATGACATATGGTTCATGCTGTTAAGGGCAAATATGTTGCCACAAGTATTTTGTCTCACTTGACCATTCACTGGATTGGTTGATGGAAGAATTAATTGGAAAACTTGTTTTTTTGGCTACGGGTAGGGGACCCGTTGCTTCTGCTCAGTAACGATTTCATCCAACATCATGGCAAGTGCAGCCAGGAGACACCAGGGGATGCAAGCTGAAGGGATCGATTTGACTAAATGACCAGGATTCCCAAGGTTTGCTTTAGAGCCTTATTTTTTAAGTTCAGAGCCATGGCGCCGGGCAATGACCATCTCAACGGAAGTTGTACCGATGTTCACCATAAAAACTGTGATGCTAACAGTTTGGTCGAAGAAAAATCGACCACGATTGCTCCGATGATGATTTTGAAAAAACAATCCTACTGCTAAAGGTAATGATGACATATATATATATATATATATATATGTAGATTATTTCTTCTTGGTATGTGGCAAGTTCACCATGACCCAAGCATCAGCGTCACCTTGCATCGCTGTGCTGTCGCAGCACCTCGCAACACCGCTCCAGTGGCAAGCTCAGCCCCGGTGTCCCGCTCCACAGCGCCAGGTTCAGCTCCTGTGGATCCTGGTGCCTCTACGACTATGACCAGCCGGACTGATGGCTGTGGATGTGCATCCCCATGTGACCCTTCCGTGTTCACGTTGTGATCGTTTTTGAGTTGAGTGCTTCTTTAACTCCACAAAGAAATTGGGAAGTTGTATTTCTTGGTCGTGAGTATTGAAGAACTTAACACATTAAGTTGAATGGAGCAGAGTGACTTGCGCCAGGGTTTCAATACGGTTTCGTGGGGGTCCTACTTGCAAGTGTGAAACACCAATCTTCATTTCCTACAGAAATTGGAAATGATTGGAAGTGATTGAAAACTACTTGCACAGTGGACTTTGCCTTGCACCACGTAGCCTTTTTCACTCAATCGATGCACGACAGTATAGAAGGGTGGAGAGGACTGCACGTGGAGATGAACGAGAGGACGGCAGCGCGAGCACTTTCATTGTCGATTGGAGGTTTGAATTTGGAAGTTTCAAGAGCCATGCAGAACCGTCGACTTGGGCAGGGGCCCCAGACACCGGTAGCTGAATCAAATGGGAATCGAATCAGAATCTGAAAGGGGTAAGCTGCGGACTCACCAGAGGTCATTTCTATGGTTGTCAATGCAGAATCCCCCAAGAAAAGAGGAATCCATAGGAGATATCCATAGGAGATATCCACAGGAGATATCCATAGGAGATCGATAGGAGAGCTATGTACAGAGACAACTGAGACCCTGGGAGAGCTCACCTCCCTCACCTTCCATTTCAAGCCCCAGAGTTTTTGGCGGGAGATCTGCGAGGTGCCACAGGGATGGCGGAGAGCCACGGTTGAAGCGAGTAGATTCCGAGTAGATGAGTTGCTACATGAAGAGCTACCTTCAACATCCTTCAACTGTGAAATCTGTCAACATGCTGAGTTACTGTTCTTAGTCATTCAACTCCTTCAACCCCGTCATCCCGTGGGCCCATCACAATCCTTCAACCCAGTCTCAGATCCAGTGGGTGCCGGATGGTGCCGGTGCTCAGGCCAGGGCCGTTCGTGATGCCTCAAGATGCACCAGGCGCCAATCTGCGAATCCTTTCGCCTGCCGCTTCACTCTCTTCAATCTCCTCGACAGCCACGGACTCCACCATCGCTTCAACCACAGAAGCCGATGCTGGTCCGGCAGAAGAACCAGCCGCTAACGAAGCAAACTGTGAACGCCGGGAGGATAAGTGGGAGCAAGTGGATTGAGATCTTTTGTAAAGTCTCACTGAAGTGTGGCAAAGCTTCAGGAACGAGGTCACTCCAATTGTATTCGTTCAGAAGTCAAAATTGTGACTATCCAGTGGCCAATGCATTTGCCTCACCTTTTAAAACCCAAGTCATAAAGACATCCTTGAAATGATCTCAGATCGGAGTCGCCTCGTCCACTATGGCTTGTCACCTCGTGAGAGCAATTTCTCTTCGGAGATTCCTCGTCCACTATGGCTTGTCACTTCGTGAGAGCTCTGCTAAGATTCTCTGTTTCCACAAGGGAAAAGTGAGGAAAGAACTTCCTGCAAGCTTTTGCCAGCCGTTTCACCATCTCTGCATGGGTGACGAAGTGATTTGTGGGCATGAACGTTGGATTTGCTTAAGCCACAAATTAGCTCCTCCAGCGGGAAGAGCCTTGGGTACAGCAGGCAGAGGTTTGAGTATTGATAGTTGACAAGACTGAGATAGGCTTGTTGATGCTAAGAGCCAAGAATCTGCAACAGAATTTCTAACATGTGATTCGCGTGATTGTATTACCATCTCCGGTTGACAGTGTCATCAGATCGCTTGAGGTGGTGCTTAGGGTAGTGCTTAGGGTAGTGCTTAGGTTGGTTCATTTTGGTTCATGGCTATTGTGTCCAGCGCAGAGATGGTGATGATGCGGGCATGTAGACGTGGCATATGTAAGCCACCTCCGCGCAAGGGGATGCCTCTGCACCAGTAATGGTCGTGGCCCCACAGGAAACCACCTAGGAAAGGACCTGAGTATGACATTTGGTAGCGATGATTCACGGATAGATTCTGATGCTAGTGATTGTCCATTCCTTGATCCTCAACCTGTTTTTTGCCTGTGGGGCCTGGTGACACCTGTTCAGCAGTGGGTCAGTGGGCCCCTTGCGCACAAGCTCCGATTGAGAACTGTGTTTCAAGCGGGCGGGTTGATCTCCCCCGCAAAAGCCATGGCTAGAGCTTGAGAAGATGAACAAACTGATAATGCGTAACAATGGCTAGACATGGCTACTGATCAACGCTTGACAGTAGTCAATCATGGTGATGGTTGATAGTCATTGATGATGATTGATAAAAGTGGCTGACACTGATTTATTGATCGCGGTTGAAAATACGGTTTGCCTTGGTTGATAAGATACTTCTGAGCCGCCAATGATTAGTGTCGCCGTGGTCAATAGATGGCTGGTACTGGTGTATCGTGATTCAGAAGGATTCCTGAAAATGAATCATCTCTATTGATCATCAGGATTGATAATAATGCCAGTGGTTTGCAATTGCCCATGCTTACACTCCAGATGTTATAGAGTCATTGTGAACGGGAAGTCGACAGCAATTATCAACAATGATACTTCATGTATATATATATATATACATCTGAAAAATACAATGTATATAGAGAGAGAGAGAGAGCGACAAATGCCTTGATATATCTTGATGTCAACTGTGAACTGACAAAACTAATAAGGGATGTACTCAGTTTCGCTGCTTGCGAAGGTGGGAGTGGTCCTTGTAGGCGAGTACTTGCAGTTTCTGTACGTGAAAATTTGAGATTTGATGGGGATGACCACCGGTAGAATCGGTAGAACTAATCCAAAAGACCACACACAGGACGTGTTTCTAGTCCCATCTGCACGCCCTAGCCGCGAACCGGTGTGAATGCTGGAGCGCAAGCTGACCTCCGGACAGTGAGGCGAGAGCCAAGGTGTTGAGACTAATGACAAGTGATGAGTTGACCACATGATCAAACATTATCGAACCATTTCTCAAGCTACAAGCAACCATTCTGTTGGGATTTTTTCCCATTGAAACTACAAGCAACCAATAGCAACCAATAGCAACCATGTGTTATTGGGATGACAAGCTTTGGGATCCCATTGTTGGTGTGTTGTCGAAGGCAAATCCCTGACCTGACACAGGTTTCATCTTGGCTCTTGGGCGGGCCGAACAACTGCAGGTTAGCTAAAGATGTTTTTTTGCAGAGCACCAAGGTTTTGAGCATCGAAATATTTGAAGCCATGCATTGAACGGAGGCGAAGCGGCGCAGTTTGAGCCGAAAGCGAAAGCAAAAGGCCGCATTCGAACGAACTTCAGCTGCGCGCGTGGCACACATTCATCTCCGGGTGGAAAACTTGCGTTGCAGCATGGGACAGGCTGAACTGCTGCTGACAAGTGGTCCACTTGTGTCAGCAGATCGCGTATAGGTCAGTCTAAGGAGTACCACCATTGCGATTGCTTGCCCCACGATTTTCTGATTTGACACCATGCTATTAGACGCCTATGGCTAAGCCATAGGGGTTCCACAAGAACTTGCTTTGTTAACCATGCTTTGATTGCCGGCTTGAAGCTCTGGGCCACATTGGCACACCCGCGACTCCTGTCCAGGACAAAGTGGCCTACCATTGGAACAGTGAAACCACCTGCTGGCAGCGTGGAAGTGCGCCGGCGATGCGAAAGCCGTTGGGGTCCGATGATAGAATGGATGCATATGAAACAGAAAAGCTTAAGCATTCGTACATAAACACACATACATTTAGGCATATTTACATTTGCAAACGTATTTACAATTACATTTGCGCACATTCATTTACATAGACATGCATAGATGCACATGCACATATGGAATTACATATGTTCATTTTCATATCTATTTCTCGGGAGTATTTGCGGGGTTTCCTTATTCGTGCGTTTTAATGGGCGTGTTTATTTGCGGTTTTCCCCTCATGTATTTGTTTTGGAAAACGATTCATATATTTACATATTTATTGATTTGTTTGTGTGATACCTGTCTCGGACATCAGTTCAGATTTATTTTTACACATACATCCTATCACATGTTGTGAATTATGGAGCACATTCTGTATATCATATACCAGGCTGGAATATATGTTTATATTTGATAAGCTTCATGTCCACCCAAAAATTGCATCATATTGTACGTTGGCATAAGTGTATCACATCACATTGTAGGACACTGTACATCATATTTCGATTAGCATTGTTACCCTAGCCCCCAGACCCAACAACAACGACAACAATAACAACATAAATCTGCCACCCTGTGGTATCAGACGCCGCAGCAGTTCTGTCCAAGGTGGTGCTTTTAATGCTAAATTGAGTAGTATGTGGAATGCCTATGGTGTATAGTTGATACACAACTCTTTGGACAACTATTTGAAATACATTGAAATACATCGTATCATATCGTTGTTTTAGTTGTGTTGTACAATCATAAAATCTTGTTCGATACCTACGGTGAGTTGAAGTATGTTGAAAATCACTTTTCTTGCTGGCCACCATCCCAGCCTTTCAAATCCACCATCCCATTTGCTATGGAAATCCTACGGAAAGCTGAGCTCGGATCGCACATCCTACGGCATCTCTGAGCCTCGTCACGGATCGGTTTCGACTCGGACGACTCGTTTCGTTGTTTCAGGTGGTTGCCTTGGACGGCCCGAGCAGAAGCTGCTGCTGGACCGCAAGGCGACCTTCTGCGAGGCGCGCCGGGACCACAGCTGTTGGTGATCAAATGTGAATGTTTGAACAAATATGCATTGAACAGATATGCTGAAATCAAATCATACAAAGATGATTGAATGCTTCATCATATGGTGAAGATATGATTTAGTGAATTCAATTCTGAGATTGATGCTTGGTGGTGACAAGTGTTGATGGTTGATGAGTATCAATGATGGTTGATCATGGTCCAGGAGTCTCAGTTTTTGAATGTCAGCGGCTGACGAGTGATTTTTTGCAATGCTTGATCATGGGGATGAAGAACAGAACAATCAGCATTACCACAACATAGGGGACTGCCAGCTTCTCCACCAGTCAAGTAGAGTACCTAGAATGTTGGTTCTTGTGTCGCTAATAGTGATTGACGTTGTGGTCATGATGGTTTGTGATATCTAGTTGATTTTGATTACGACATTATGGTTGACATCGATCAATGGCTGTTATGCATTTGTCATGTTCGATGATTGTGATGATTCTGATGATGACGATAATAATGGCGATGGATGGTTGGTACCGCTTGACGGGATGATTGGCTGGTGTTTCAACCATGAACTATAAATCGGGAAGCATCACTGGAGCAGATTGTGTTTAATTGCGGTTCAACTTGGTTCGCAAAGGTTAATAAGCAAGTACATATTGATCATCAATTGTTAACGGATCAACCATACGTGATTACTATCAACAATATCCACATTTCTTGTAGCCATTTGCACCATGTATTCTTCAGCCGTAGACATGCTGTACTTTCTTCATTTTGACAGGTTGCTATTGACACCATGGGTGAGCCATTTGATGCAGCCTTTCTCAGTGGAGAACTGAACATGAAATGACAACTGAGCACGCTCCAGAGACTCCGAACGTGCCTTCCATGGACTGCGAGCTGGTGCACATACCAAGAGATTGGTGACGTTGGCGGTTGGAAAAGTGGATTGTTGTCATTGCGAGAACTTTAGCCAGATAGCATGGTGGTTGCCGGTGTTTATGTTCATATTGGTTCATGGCTTCCCTTGTGTGTATGTTTCGCTGCGGAGCATACATAGCTCAGTAGAACCATCATCGCTCATTGGCCAACTCTTACCTCCATGAACCAGGCTCAGCAGTTCAGGACCAACCAACCAATCAGCCACTGTTGGTTTCCATTTGTCATTGATGTTTTGTCAGATATGCAGTGAATATTTTCAGTGTGGACCATTGTTAAATCGACAATATCCCAACCACAACTGCTGTGCAGGCACTTGTTTCCTTGAATTCCGCTATGTTGGTCCTATCATCTCGCTATGTCCTGTTTTTTTCCGGAAGATGTGACACCTTCGCGAGGCAGACTTGTGCATCCCAGTCCAGAGTGTCCTCTCTGATACGCTCATGTCAAGCTATTGCTGCGCGGCAGAACGGTGGGGTCGGCACTGCAAAACCATTTGCAAAGTCTTTGGGAAGAAAACACCAAATGTATTTGGCAGGTGCCATCATTTAGCCCACAACAATGCCCAGGGGCACCTTTGAACATGATGTAAAAGCTTGTGGTGAAGGTGGAAGGAACATATGTTTCCTTGGTTTCAACTCACATTGGTTATTTCCTACAGGGAGTGCTACAGAACTCGCGTGACATTTGATGTGTTTTCCAAAGATGTTTTTGTTATTACTCGGGAAGTTCTAGGACTTGGTGTTTCTTAAAGGCGCGAAAAGAGAAAAAAAGGTACACGTTCGGAGTCCCGAATCTTTTTCAGTGAACGAAGTTTGATCCGACTGGTTGCAGCCTAAGAATGGGGCTCTTTCCATAGATGGTGCCCCCCAACTTCATAAGGGAACCACCGATTTGGGGAATACATGATGCTTGGAACCAACTGTTTCCCATAAGAGAAGTTGGTCCCTAAGAAAAATTTTTGAAAGACAAATAGGGAAGTTTTGGTTACGTTTGATTCGTCGCTGATCATCATGGACAGTGTTGCCACAAGCTGCGGTACACCATAGGGATCAGTGCATTTTCGAGATGAGTCCATGGCTGGATCACAGCTGCTGGCATATCGTGGAGATACGCTGTTCCTTGTTAAATGGTTTCTCAAGCAGCTGAATCTTCATGTAGATGGTACATAGCTGCTATAGTCAGTGATTGTTGGCCGTTACGTTGTAGTACTGACCGCCAACTATTAACATCCATGATTCATCATTAACATCGTGTAATCCCATCATTCAGATAGATCAACAGCATATAAACCAGGATTATCAGGGTTTTTCACTAACTTTGTCACCTACACTGACATACCCGAACCTACCTCCAGCCTCCACGACCACAACCGCATCGAAGCGCGATAAGGCGAGACCACCACAGTGGACTTCACGCCGCAAGCGAAGACCTGCGACAGCACCATGAGTGCCGAGGCAAGAGGAATCTCACAGAGAAAAACATATCTACTCTCACAATGAGTATCGGTTTGTCTTTGAGTATTCTTTGAACAATCAAATATTCATGCAGAATAGATTATGTGAATATAAAAGTGTTCTTTAATGAATAGAATATCGAAGAAGATATTTGCATACGATTATTCAGCAGAAAATGGCTTCAAAAGAATATACCAAAAAATGTTTCTGACGTATAGGTAAAAATGAAATATATGAAAATATGCTTAAGTTTAGATAAGTTGCATCCCTTTAGTTCTGTTTCAAGCAGTTGTGACAAAAGAATGGATTGCAATTCAGAACAGAATTGGGTTCAAAGAAGTACTGAGAGGAAGTCTCCCATCAGGTTTTCCCAGAGAGAAGTGACCTGAGAGAGGATGAAGCTGGAAAGATAATCAAGGAAGTCATCATGAAAACTTCGGCCAGGGATCCTCTTTGGGGTCAACATATTAATAAGAATTGCTATCCCAGCCCCAAAGGGGCCTTCACAGTGGATTGTCCCCTCTCCTTTGTGTAGCCATGAGCCACTCTGTGGATTCGAAGCCTTTGGAGTTTTGCCGAGTGCACCGGAGTGTGAAGATGGGTTTGGAGTGCAGCCAACGTGGTTGAAGACTCCAAACATACTCAGTACATCTCTATACTCAGCAATCTACACTACAATCTATGGGAATCTATAGAAGATGTGCATGATTATGATCATGTGAATTTATTCTGTGCGGGATTTATATATACTACACATTGTATAGAGTTGCTTTTTAATTACAGAGAATTATGATGAATGGTGTACATGCTGTATACATATTCCCTCCCTGTAAAAAGCACATGTCTTCCGTGTGCTGCCCAACCTTGCCAGGTGCATAAAGCATTGGCGAACAAGATGCCAGGAGCCCAGCAGGGCTCTGTGGACTTCACCATCCCAGGTTTCATCGTGCTGAACAGTGAGTGGTCAACAGTGGAATTGGGTAAGCAGCGAGAGGTTGGGTTTAGAGCGTGAACCGGTTGAGCACTGAAATCATTACCTCAGCTGCAACAGGGACACTTAAAGGTCTCAACGTGTGGTCTGGAGGTGGACGCCACTGAACCAAGAATCCTCCCTGACTTCGTATCACAGCTCAAGAGCTCACGCTCACTGGTCAGTTTCAGTGTCCTCAATGGATGAGGTTGTGACTAAGCCCGGCTAAGCCCAGCTAATGAAGATGGCCAACTATCAGAACTATCAACCAAGCTGTTTCCCTGAGCCAACTAGATGCGATGTTGGTTGCCATGTTGGTTGTCAGCTATTGGGTCTTAAACCGATGATTCGGTCGTGGGAAACCGACCAATGTGGTTGTAAGTTTGACCCACAACAAAATGAGTAAGATTCATGGATGACATGTTCACCGCAATCTACAGCCAAGGGTAACTCCTCCATTCATGATATCTTCTCTAGCGGGAACGACATGTACAAGCAATTTGGGGGTAGGTCGTATTGGATAAGCTCACTGAACAATGCAAAGTTCTCACATGTTGACAATGAGTGATGCTGTGTTAAGGCTTGCGAAGGGCTTTGACATTGGCTGCTAAAGAAAGAAGCCCGTCGCAAGATCAATCGAATGAATTCTTAACAGAGCAACACATGTGACAGGCAGGGCGTAGCCACGAATTTTTTGATTTGCGATGGCAGCCATGGCTACGCGCCGCTCCCAGGTTTTCCAGCTGCACTTCCACGTGCCTCTACAGCTTCGAAGAACCTGACACGGTGCGACCCACCTAAATCCTGAAGCAAAGATGAGAAAAGATGGATTAGAACTTCGAATTCAATGAATTAGTATTACAAATTAGTAATAGAATAATAAATCAGGAATTCGTTTAGATGATCAGAATATATTAGAATAAGTACTTGGATTAGTTACTTAGATTAGATCCGTTACCTTGTGATAGATGCGTTTCAACTCAGATTTCCTAGATTAGTTTCCCACTGTCTTATACCAAATGCTTGTGAATAAAATGAAAATATGAATGTGTTCAGAACGACGGCTTATGAATACAGAATATGGTCAACACTTTGCAACGTGTGACAATGGCTCGGAACGGTTAATCCATGTTGATGACGGTTTTGAATGGCTGATGACTAAGATGGTAAATGATGAGTGACCCTCAATAGCGCTTGATACATTACATGGTTCACAATGGCTGATATTTCAACTCTTCATCATTGTCAATCATGACTCCATCAGTGCTGTGAATTGTGATTGATCATGGTGGCTTGCGGGATAGAAAGCAGCTGGAATGATATCAAGCAGGCCCTGGCAAGCCAAATCAAGCGATTCACCAGGACTATGATTGCCATTGGCAATCTCGTCAATGGCTATGAGTCAAGCCAACAAATTCTGGCTATTTTGTGTTTCACGATTTATGGTGGTTGATACTAGGGAATAAAAACCAACTATAACAGGGGTATCTGAAGTAATATCATCATGTGGGCATGTAATGATTGGCCATTACCAACCATAATTGAAATCACTTCACATTTCTTATTTGATCTATTCCCCAGCTATTCTCCACCTTTGTCCACCTTTCCCCATGGGTTTCCCCATGGTTTCCCAGCTCTCTCTCTCTCTCTCTGTTCGCAGGTGGCCTTCACCTGGAACACAGCTGGCAAATGCTGGAAGAAGACAGGTGCGCACCGCTGTTTCTCAACGATTCATGGAATCACGTGCAGAAACTAAGAGTTTTTACACATAATCTATATATTTATATAAACATGATATGTGTTTATCTGTTTACATCTATTTACATAGACGTATATGGCTGGTATTTGCATTACATCCACTTGCAGTGGACGTCGATGTGTTCGTGTCGTGTTGGTCGCGAGGCTCCTGTGGTACTGCAGCCGAGCAAGCTGCTGCCGTGAAGCGGAAGACGAAGTTCTGCAAGGCCACGGATCTGCCATTGGTCGATTCGGCGGCACTGGTTGATACTAAGCATGTTTAATGTACGTATTCCTATCTTGACCATGGTCTGGCTACAGCCATGGTCAATGTAAAGTATCAATATCCACCATGGTCAAAATAGGAAGTAACTTAAGAATCGTTGATAGTAATAGTAGTTAAGCATAGTCAATAGAGGTTAAGAATGCTTGGGAATGCGGTCGGTTGTTGAATACCATGGTTTTGACAGGGGGGTGTGGAACCAACATTTTTAAGAGAAAAACCCATCCAAAATGCATGTGTTCCACATCTAGGATAGGACCTAACAGGGTAACAAAAAGGGTTGTGTCCAAACCGGCATCCCCAAATTTTATTCAAATATTTAGATGAGAAATGATCAAAATGGGACTGCCTTAAGGCTGAGCCATGCCTCAAGTTATCCAAGTCCCCAGAGCTTCAACCGGAGTTGCAAGCACCAGATTTACATCCGAAGTGGTAGCATTGGTAGCGTCATCAGCTCATCAAAGTAAGCCCCACGGGGATGAAGCAATTGTTGAAGCTTGTTGGTTCCATGTGCAATTGACAACTCATAGCAATTGATGTTTTCGAGATGTTCAAGAGTCAATAGAGATGTTGTTGTTGTTGTTGTTGTTGTTGTTGTTGTTGTTGTTGTTGTTGTTGTTGTTGTTGTTGTTGTTGTTGTTGTTGTTGTT
>VSDK01020102.1:382822-414863 GCA_009767595.1 Symbiodinium kawagutii | reverse complement strand
ATGATGATGATGATGATGATGATGATGATGATGATGATGATGATGATGATGATAGGACATTTCATTGTTAACAAGTCCAAGTCAAGTTGTGGTCGATCTGCAAACTTTTGATTTGCATGGTTCTAAATGACCACACCAAATCCAGCTGTCAATCTGACAGCTCATTGCAGACAGTGCACAATCCCATTCCTAGCCACAGGAGGGTCCATGTTTCTGGTAGGGTGGCATAGCTCCGCGTGCTCATGGCGCCACAAGGCATGATCGAGGACGTCAACCCAGCCACGGATGGTTTGCGATGAGCAACATCCCGAGCAAAAGATTTATGCAGCCGCTGCTTCCTGGGGCAAGGTGGGGCAAGTAGTTCGCTAAAACCCTCGTTTTTTCTTTTTTTCGGGGGGGAGCTGTCTAAGCCATTATTGAGCCTAGCTGCCCTGAACATCGGTGAAATGGTGCAGTAAAGGGAGAACAGAGTCAGAAGAAACTGAGGGAAATTCAATGAAAACACTTTGAATTCAATGAAGTAACCACCTCCAACAGTTTTAATCTCCGAGGGCGATGGTGAATAATGAGCAGTTGCCACAACGGTTCATGAGCTTCAGTTTGGGACTCAGAATACCAAGCAATGAGAAGTAGACCCAATAGAAACCAATAAGACTTACACAGTAGACTTGGTAGACCCAGCAGACCCCGGCGTCGCTGTGTCCTGGCCACAGTGGTGAAGGTCACCAGCTGTCCCAGGCTGTCCCCAGCTGGTCACCTGGCGCCTTCAGTGATCATAGCAGTTGTTTAGACTCCGATACATGGCAGACCACTTGACATCCAACTGGACATAGAAAACATGTTCCACCAAGATAGTGAGTACTTTTGGGGATGGTTTGGGAGTTCGGCTCGCGGCCCGTTTGAACATATTTGAACAAGACCCACCTGAGACTTCACGCAGACTATTTCGGTTCATGAAGTAGCGTCGCAACGAATGAAGAATGCTGCATGTGTTGCAGTGAGCATCTTGGCGCAGCTTCAAACCGGAGTCGTTCGCCCACAGCGGCATCTTGGGGCAACTTTGAGTCGCAGAAGTTTTTAACAAATGACAGGTGACCTATGAAGTCGCTCCAAAGTCGTGAATCAAGCAAGACCCAAATCCTGAATACATTGCTAAGGTGAACTGTGGCGGAATGAGACCCACTCATGAAATCACTGCTTTTGCAGGTTTTGAGGGCCCCGAATCTACAAGAATCTTTCGGCGCCGTATCTGGGTGGATCTAGCAACAATTTCATGGTGACTTAAGCTACCTTGGATGGAAATTGCTCACTCACCTTAGGTTGGGTAGCCATGCAGACAGCGATGAACCAAGGGCAATCAGCTTCCTGGGAACGCGGATTTGATTTGCAGCTAAGTGAGTTTGCTCTTTGGAACATATGTTGCTGGTGTCTTGTTCGCGGTTGCTTTACCAACCTTGCTGCGACAGCCAGCTATCGCAATGGAACCATATAGAACCTTATGGAACAAATTCAAAAAAAAAGGTATGGAATCATATGGAGCCAGTCCAGTCCGGGCATCTCGTTGGACTTTTCGGGTTCGGTGCTGGGATGGTTCCCAGGTCTTCTATGGTGCGGCGTGTCCGCCCTGACTGTGGCGCACAATGCCACGAAGACCCCAGCAACTCGGAAGGCATTTCTCGTTCCAAGGGCTCACTGGGGGAGAGGATTCCCATTAATAAGAAGATTCCCTGTAGATTCCTGTAGATTCCTTGGAGTTTAACCTTTGGAGTTTGGGGTTGAAAGTTTTGGCTTTCATTTGCTTGGGTCACTCAGTTCGTTTAATTCCATCAACGTTTTGGGATTGATCTGCCCACAATCAAGCGGCCCATTAGAATCCCTGACTGTCCAGTGGTATCAGCGGTAGGGAGCAGATATGAGGAGATCACCTCATTGAGGGCTGTGCTGCCTGTGCATTTTTGTTTCTTGTGGATCATCACAGCAGCCACAGTATTCCCAATTTAGAAGCCACTCAGATCAAGCAATTGATCATCCCGGGTATCCCCAATCCTGGTAGTCTAAAGGTTGTCCCCGTTCTCTCTTTTAACCCACCAGGTTCTGACATGACACTGATCCAGGCATGTGCAGCATCGGAAGCACACCATCGGAATGAATTGATGGAAACTTATTGTGCCTGGGCTGCAGCTAGGTGCAGAATCTGAAGGGATGGCTGTTTGGCAAGGATTGAACCAACAATCAGACTCTCGATAACACCAGTGTCAACATATGACATGGTAACCATAGATAACCATAGTGGTTAGATGAAGCGTATCCATAGTGGTAAATCGACAGATAAAGTAATATTCAATTCTTGATACGAAATGTGGTAGAGCTCACAGCCAGCAGCTGGGTCAGGCAACCAGTTGCAACAGGATGTCACATGGGACGCACTCAACGGTCAAATCAGCCAGTCCCAATTGCTGCACCACAGTATACCGGCGGTTGTCAATGCCTAGAGATCGGAGCAGCAAAATCGTCCACCACACTAACTGGTACTGCTGGAGCTACAACACACTTCCAGAGATTCTTAGTCCTACGTATCGGTTGCTGCAATGGTAACTCGAGGATCGGCTTCCCTCTTTGTGCTCTTTGGTTGATCCTAGTTGAAATTGCTGTTACAATATCTGACAGTTTACTGTTGACGGCAGGGGATGATAGGCGACGAATCCCAAGCGCTACAAAGGCAACTTCAAGCCTTTGTTAAACCATGGCCCGAGCAGAAAACGCATGCTGGATGGATTGCACACATTGCCAAAGTAGCAATAGAGCGAGGGAAAAAGAAAGGAACAATAAGATCAGCACCATCAAAGCAGCAACAAGAGCAGCAAGAAGTGAGGGCAGCCATTGTGCACTGAGATTCTGACTTGGTTGTTTGTCAGATTTGACTCGTGAATCCATGTTCAGTGACCTTCGCATCTTGAATTAGTGACAAGGCTTTGACGTCAAAAATGATACGACAAAAGGATTCAAAAAAACATTTGACATCATCAGACATCATCCTGAAAATGTGCAGATGAAAATCCCAACTGAAGACCCATTGAGACAGTGCCTGCAGAGCCTGGAGATTCCGTGCCCCTCAGGTGGTCACACCATTGTGAGGGGCATCGACAAAAGCCGCTTAGCTGCATCACGTGGGCGAGCTTTAGAGGATGATTCAGATGCATCACCGGATCGTTGCAATGTAGGAGTGGTTGGGTCACTGACGGATGCGATGCTTAGCATTGCTTGATTTCTGTTAGCTGTTGCTTTGGCCGCCAAGAGGAAAAGCTGTTGCGAAACTCTCATGCAACTGGAATGCAGACGCGATGGAAGACTGCTGTCCATATGAGGTATCGATGCAAAAGGCTGCAAGGCCCTTTATACCGATCAGGCAAGGTGGCGCTCTGGACACCATGCCCCTTCAGTCAGTCGCCCATCTTCAACTGGGTTCAGTTGAAGATTCAACTCGAGACAGAGACAGAGAGAGAGTGGTCAAGGAAAGATAACTGCATGTGAACCTGGACACTACCACGAATATAGTGTAGATATGCAAGATATTTCAGGTACGTGTCCGCCGTACGTTTTAGGTGGTTGCACACGCATGTGCGTGTGTGCCTACGTGCAGCACACTTGTTTGTAAACACTTTGGGTCAGCATTTTTGCTGTGTATCCGATTTGGTCCCGATTTTTCGAAGGCAAACTGGTCATTTCATTGTCGCGCATGGCATGGCAGGTGCAGTTGGCTCTGGCGAACAAAATGTCGGGAAGCCTGGCACAGTGGCACAGTAATCTGTAAGGCCCTGATGTGAAGCCCTGAAAAATGAGCCCAACAACATGACTTAAAGTGACTTGTTCATTTAAAAAAGCAGGTTTGGAATTCTGTTTCAAGTTTACTGCGTGATGTGTTTGCATCCTACGAAGTCATATCCTCCCAAGAAATGCCATGGGTTGATCCCGTACCCCCAACGCTGATGGAGCCTTTGCAAGTTTCTTGCCCAGTGAGCTAGGACTCGTGCCCATATCATTCACTCCTACCATGTCCCTACTATTGGTTCATTTGGTTGGTTTGCTATTAGTTATATCCTTGTTTTCGGGATTTTGAGAATGAGAGCAACAGCAAAATCTGATTTCGGGGTTCACACATGGATTTCCAACATGGTTGTAAAAATGGTTTTTCATACTGCTGATTGCACCTTGCCATGTCATAGAGATACCTATCGTCCTACTGTTGGTTACCGTACCAGATCCTTTTGGTGATGGTTATTGCTCTGGCATGTGGTTGCGACTCGCTTGCGACCCTTGTTTTTGGCTGCCTCATCAACTGTGTAATACATTTTGATTTAATGAGCTCAACTGTGTACGTTTTGATTTGATGAATTTGATGAGTTCCTGATGAGCTCCATGAGTTCCGCTGCGTTTCGCAGGTTCAAAAGCTGCGATTCTCTGTGTCTCTTCGACTTCGACATGCCGCACCTGGCAGCGTTTCGTTGGATGCACTCGGAGCAGTGCTGGCTCAAAGCAGGCGCGGCCCCAAGGGGTGCGGTCCAAGGGGTGCATGGCAAGGCCCCATAGAATCCGGAGATGCTCACGGATTGGAAGTAGAAGATATTTCGTATTTTAATCCAGAAATTGAATTCAAAAAAGGTAAGGAAGATACTATTGAGTATTATTAAATAGACATATTTTGCTAGATGCACCTTGAAACCACAACCGAGCAAGTGGTTTCAATTGCTAGCCATCAAATCCTCCACGTATGGTGGATGACTACTTTACGTCATCCTCATCATTGTCATCATCAGCAGCAGAAGAAAATACTATGGCTGCTAAGGGAATCAATGTATGGTATGCTGCCAATACTTCGCACTAAATCCACCCCAATACCTTTCTCTGATGTCTCACCATTTGCATTGAACATAGATGATGCAGAGACAGGCAATAGCTGTCAAACCTCGGGAGAATTTGGGTTAGAACATGTTTGAAGCTCGTCTCGTCTCCCAGAAACTTGCGGAGAGCCTGGCGAACAAGATGCCCTGGTGGCGCGGCGCCACGCGTTGTGCGAGGTGCCGGGAGGTGGCCCCAACTCCCCAAGGCACAGAGTAGCACAGAGTTGTAGCCAAGTTTCAAGGGCTACAACTTTCAAGGGCTACGCTGACTACAACGTGCAAAAACCAGGCAAAAAACCATTCATTTGGAAAGAAGTCAATGAAGAATCAAGAACCCACATATACGATGTCTGGAGATGACAGCAAGAGGGTTGCATGTTTGTGTGTGGGTAATCATCCGACTTTTTCTAACGAGCGGACAAGCCAAATGAAGGGGGCACAGCTATGAACCCCAGGGAGCAACCCTGGTAACCATCAGTAACCATTGAGCCTTGAAAGCAACCCTAGTTGTTAGAAGCCCTTGACGGGAAGATCAACAGGAAATTTTCAGCTTGGCAAATCGATCAGAAGTTTTGGTACACGCTCTTCACCTGGTATCATCAGCCAACATCCTCAAGGCTATGGCTCACGTTTGGTGACTAAGTTAGACCTGCACCAAGTACTTCACAGCTGCATTGGTTTCTCGCACCACTGGAAACCATGCGACAACATGCTGCGCCAGTGAAGAACCAGTTTGGTTTCGATGCCTTTGATAAGTCCATTACTGGTTGGCCGAGGGAAGGTGCACAATGGCGAGCTGGAGCCGTCGTCGCTTGTGGTGATCAACGAACTCATCATGAATCATTAGCAACACCAACCACTAGCAGTTCACGATCAAATACCATGAATATCATTGAATAACCGATCTTGATCCGTTACCAAGAATGACTTGAACCATTGCCATGAATAATCATTATGCAAATCACCATGTATCAACCAGGCCTTCAACCATGAACCCATGTGACTAACCGCATGGCTGGCATGTCGCATCGCTGCCAGGTGGCCCATGGTCCATGTCAGCCGGTGGCGCATCAACTGACCGACGAGGTCATGAGCAGCTACTGTGCCTGGGCTGCGAAGTGCAGGTACCATGAAAATGGTGATGGAATGACGATGTGTATTGGCTTACTAAGAATAGTTTGCATATTTAATTTGTCATAGTAAAGGCTTTGTTCGTGTTGATTTGTAATGATTCAGAATGAACAAGAAATGAAAACTCTCAATAGACAAGATGTGATGGAATACTCGTGGGTTCTAACTATGCGTCAGTAGTAATAGAGCTTCGCGAATGCTTCAGCTGCGACTCAGCTCTCAGGTAGCAGCGATGTGTCTGGAGCCGAGAAGTTCGCTGCGGCCACGGGCTGTGAGGAGTCCTACACGCACCAGGCCTGGCCGAGGGTGAAATTGTGGACAGATCCGAATGGAAATTGTTGGATTTGGACCACAGATCGAGGGTCAACAAATAGTGCTTTTAGGCCGAAAATGATTGATTAGCGCTTGGGGGTAATGCTTATGAATCAATAGATCTGGCGATTAAGCATAGAGTTGAGATTTAGACTGATAAAGAATGAAAGTTCTGTTTGTTTTTGAGCTATAGAAACGGATGGCCCTATCGGTTCGACCCAGTTCTGGGCTGCAATACAGGATTGACATCGCTGGTCAGCTTATGCAGCAACTGTAGATGCTAATCAGCATCTGTGAACCCTCGGCTGTTCAGCTGCATTTCAAAGCCACAACCAGGCAATCACGGTGAATCTCTGAAGGTCATCCATCAGTTGGATGTCCCATTGTCATTTAGTAATGCTTCATGATGGTTATTAACCCCTTTAATAAACCATTCTTATTGGTGGGGACACTTTTGGGGGGATCACCTGCAACCCCATGGAGCCATGGTTAACCATAGATGTTGAGAGGCAAAGATTCCAATGTCACTGATAAGCAGAACCAGCCGGGGCCTTGATAGGTGCGAAGATCTTTAGCGAATCGCATGCCCGGGAGCTAAGCAGCACCTTGTGATGGCAATATGCGTGTCGTGGATGATTCTGCGTCAGGATACAATGCTTGATAATATGTTGATATGGTCAACATCGGTTGATATGGATTTAATCTTATTTTCAGATCTGATTCATAGTGATTCATCAACATTAACCATTTTTGCCTAGTCATTCGTAGGAGGCAACAACCAACTACTACAGCTACGAACTATGATCGTGGGATTGGTCCACCAATTGGGCTCATAGCCACACCGCAAGGTGGCGTCCTGGATTGTGGCAGCCATTAGGAATTGCTCGCTCTGCTGGACTGTACCAACTGTTTCAACTTTGCTGAACCCAAATTCCTCAAAAGTCGTGGCTTCATAGCCTGTGATAGACAAAAGCAACGAAGAAATCCACACAATGTTGCCTCGGCAATCCTATCAGGTGAGTGCGGGGTTGGCAAAAGTGATGGACCCAACAGAGCTTGGATGATCCTGGATGATGGCAATCTGTTAGTCTATGCGTAGCAATGGTTACAACCATGCTTGATGCTGGGTAATAATTGCTAGTAAATGCTAGTGATGGTTCATAAGGCTCAATAGTTGTCAAATAGCAGTGAAATAGTTGTTGTACCAGTCAACCATGGTTGATAATGGTGAATACCGTTTCATGACAGAGTATCATTGTTAATTTATGACGCTCAAGAGGGAGTAGCAACCAACAATAATCGACAATACATCAATGGGAAAAAGAAGAGGCGGATCACTGAAGTCAAATGGAGGGAAATGATTTTCCACATGAAAAAGGCCCATAGATATGGCCTTGTTTGTTAAGATTATCCGCAAATGTGGGCCTAGCTCTTTTCTTTTGCCGGGATTAGGCAAGAACCAGCCCTAACCAACACTGAATCAAGCACGAGTGCTGATGTTTAACCAACAGTTGTAATGGCACTGATTATCGATTGCCATCAATCACCATCCTCATTGTTGTGAAAGCACTCTTTAGCATAATAGACCAATGACCATAAATTGCTATTTCAGTGGTTAAAAGAATACTGCGTAAAAAAATTGATGAACATGTAGCAATATGTTCAATAGCTAGTTTGATAGCAATACAGCAAAACATAGTTGTCATTTCTTGGCAATATATCAGTATATGGCTTTCACCATATGTTTGTTTTTTCTTTTTCCTGAGGTTCGACGATTGCAGTTCCTGGTGCCTCTTTGATTTCGATCGGCCCAAGCACGTGTGGTTCGCTCTCGGCCAAGGGAGGTCCTTTCAGGATCAGTGGGGAGGTTGACAACAGATGTGGGAGTGACCAGAGGCCACAATACTGGCTCACTATACTTGATTGAATGTGTCAAAGATGCTTTACACTGGTTCATGATGGTTGGGAATAGTTTAGAGATTTTGACAATGGCTGATTGTTTGAATGGTCGCTGACACTGGGACATGGCTGGTGCTGGTTCATTGAACAACTGGTGATCATAGCCACTGACGATCCCTCGTGAAGCATGGAAAACTGATGATTTCAAGTGTAAGGCCCCGGCACAGACCCCAAAACACGGGTGTAACTCCAGTGCAGTTTGTTGCAACTGGCACCCACGTTGTAAACTTGTTCAGATATTGCCGACTAGATAAAACTTATTACTACCCCACATATTAACACATATCAGGCATGGTTGATCATGGTTGATTCGGAATGTTTGGTTAGTAGTGATTGATTGGTAGTAGCTGCGCATAGATGATTTCACAATGACCAGCCCTGACTTGAGATGACCAGCATTCAAAAATCCGATGATTGTTGTTATACAAAAGTTAATCGCGGTGAGCCCTGCGAAATTTAAAAACCTCCATCTAATGGAACTTCATATGGAGCGCAACATGGAAACCGCCAAAAGTTTCACACCCTATGTTTGTCAGGCGAAATGTATTGAAAGCCATGAATCAAATATGAGCCTCCCAATTAACATTTTGGGAATGAAAGTGTCCAACAGCCAAACCAACTTGGGGCGAAAATGTTGGAGGACTGCCATGTTGGATCGGACGTTTTGGGAATGGACTCAAGGATTGGAGCAGATCACAGAACTCTTGGATGTTACGACTCGGTCACAAATCGTTGCTTTGTCCTCATTCATCCCACCAAAAATCTCATGTTCCAAAATGTTTGATGAAATAAATGAGGATCAACGAGGATAAATGATTAAATAATGTTTATTTCTGTTTGTTGATTGGTGCAAAAATATATGCAATATCTCCACCAGTACAGATGAAGCTTCCTTTTTTGCCGACATTTCACCAAGACACCGGATTTCATTGCTCACACCTTGGGATCAACAGGTACGCCTGGGTTGCCAAGAGGAAGTGCTGGCTGAAGACAGGCGTGCGGCACTGGTTACAGCCCGACCTGGCTGGTTGGTTTGATACTTAGGGATATGAATTATGAACATAGTGTACCTGTTTTACCATTGGGATTCTGAGTATTCAGTCATGAACCTGTTCTAGAATTGGGATTCTGAATTGGAATCTGTCTTCAGTTATCATGATGAGTGGCATAGCCGGGAAATACAAGGTCAAGAATATTGACGGTGGTTTATAGTGCTTGGTGGTTGTCAATGATAAGGGCTCAAGAACCGTGAAGAAGCATCAAGAGCAGCCAGAAACAATACAGATAATATCTTTACTTTTTCCTTCTGACTTATTCTTGTGGGAGCCCTGGGTACGCCTTTCATCCACAAAACTTTGTGTCTTCCCCGAATTCAAACCTGCTGATTTACCGTGGGAAACAGCTTGGCTCACCGCAGAGGCAGCCCCTGCGGCCCACGCTATGCACAGCAGGGAGCTGTGCTGCGGAGGAAGAAGTTCTGCAAGGACTCAGTTCCCCAGTACCTTCGAGTTGAGACTCATGGCTTCAAATGAGTTGAAAAGCTCCAAACAGACGACCTGTGAGGAGTGGAAAGGTCTCACGGATCGTGCAGACCCCTTTTTACTGGTGAGATCGTGGAAGCAACACGGAACTATCTTGGTTGCTATGCGTACAGAGCATCTTCCAGATAGCATGGGGCTCCCCAGTTTCTTTGTTAGTGCATAATGCATTGTAGTATCGAGCATATGTCAACTTGATTCCCTACACAGATGATTGTGCTTGTTGACTTCAGCCAACTATACTTCTCCCATAGATCAGCCAATGCCTAGATATGAAGCCACAGCTACACTTCACAAGGACACGACGTGAATCTCCGGCCATAGATTATCGATCATTGCATCCAGATAGGGATTCTTTGATTTGTGGATCAATTGCAAAAAGCGTTGCCTGTCCTTTCAATGATGAAGTGGGATTACCCAAATACTTTACATGTGACTTCTTTGTCTACACCATGTAAATCAGGATGAAGGCAGCGGTGGTGGAAAATGGATTTGCATTTGCCAGCAAGATGGTTCACGATGGTAGAACCAATCAAATATGCCATAGATGCCTTTGCATGTTGGATCATTGATACTTTTTGGAAGTTGGATGACTTCAACTTTTGTTGAGGTTGTCAAAGGCCCTGAACTCAGGGTTTGTCTTCGATTTTGGATCAGGTCGCTTGCTGATCACCTGGAATGCTGAACATATTGCTGCCGGTTTTATTGCTGGGATCGACCAAGGGAATGAGAGATCACGGCAAATGTTATGTCAGCCAGCCAAGATAGCACTTCGAAGGTGCCAATCAAAACCTTGACCAAGAAGAACCGCAAAAATTGCAAGTTTCTAGCGTATACTCATGATTATTGGTGATAATTTTCAACACAAATATAGCTATACAATATATTCTATACACATACGTCATGTGTAGCATGTATGTGTATATGCTTATATTCCACATAAATACAGAGAAGGAGAGAGATATAGGTATACACATGTGTATATATATATATATATGTAAATATATTTACATAGATACATAGATACATAGATACATGGATACATAGATACATAGATACATAGATAGATACAAAGATAAATAGATAGACATGCTTCCCCCTGCCGGGATCCGCCTTTTTGTTTTTCCCCGTGTGCTTCAATTCAGGTCTGAATGATTCCAAGGATGATGTTTGATCCATTTTGATACAACTCACCCCTCCCCCTAGAACCGACCAAAACAACATATCACTGATATGTCCAATTAGAAAGTTTGATTCTAAACTATCCCATCATAAGGTATTTTTTTATGGCTGAATTGTGCTCTATTTTGAAATTGATTAAAGATTATGTCCTAGCTTTGCCCCATGTAATCGAACCCGCATTATGCCTTTTATTGGTCTTCTATGGTAATGCCTTCATTAGACGATATTGAACTGTAATGTATTTCATTGTGCTAGAGTATGGCACCATTCAGCCAGAATTGGATTGGATCTATTTGTTCCAAATGGGCCAAATGAAAAGCAAAATTGAATAAAGCATCAGTCAACATAGGTCATAAGGCTTAATTGCATGGAAGTTCTTCAACAGGCCAAAATTAACCCACATTGAAATATGACATTGTCAACTAGACCAAATATAGGGCAGCATTTTTAGATAATCCATGATTTAAGAAGCTACAATCAAATAGAGAAGGACTAAGTAGATCTAAGTAGGCTATAATGAAATAGACCACAATCAAATAGATTAAATAGGGCCCAATGAAATGGCACACCAACCAGTGCACGAATAAGGAACAACTAAAGGGGTCATACAATCAAGCATGTTCATATATGTTCTCTTGTGGATTTGATTGAATTACAGCGGCATCGACCCCAGATAGCAATTGAATGCCCTAATTTTTCTCACAATATCGACGATATTACCAACAATCACAGCAGCGCACTTCCAACCCCCAACGCGGGGCCCGAATTCGGGACCCGAACGCCTTGTTAGTAGCACTAGCAAGAAGAGAATCATGAAGAAAAAGTGCCAACAATAATGATCACTTCTTGAAAGCTATTACTAACAATCATAGCAGCGCACTTCCAACCCCCAATTCGGGGCCCGAAATCGGGGCCCGAAATCGGGGCCCGAAATCGGGGCCCGAACGCGTTGTTTGTAGCAGGACCACACGCTCAGTGTGAACCAGGCCTGGAACATGGTGAACCCCAAGAATGTTGGGTTTTTGCTTCAGCTGAAGAACTGCTGCAATAATAAACTTGACAATTTCGCAACTTTGATTTGGCACAATCTCACAACATAACTTGCACCTTGAGTTGTAAATGTGTTTTTTCGCTCGGCATTGCCTTCTTCATTGGGCGCCTCCAAATCGCAGGAGGGCTGCGTGCCCTTCTCGAGCCAGCTGTCCAACCGCCTCATGGAGCGCCACTGCGGCGCCAGCCTAAAACTGGCAGAGCACAGTGACCGAGCAGAAAAAGAGAGGAAGGGAAGAGAAGAAGAGAAGAAGAGGGGGGAAGAAAAGAATTGAATAAAAGAAGAGGAGAAGAGAAGAATTGAATAGAAGAAAAGGAGACGAAAGAAGAGAGTTAAGAGATGAAAAAAGAGAGTAGAAGGGAGAGTGAAATGAGTTCTACAGAGCAGTTGTTTGCAGCGAAGCGATTCCATGTTGCAGTGACTAGAGTCGAAACCTTCATCAACCATCAATCATCAACATCTATCAATTTAAATCTATCACATATGACCATGCAGTACCAGCATCTATCATCATATACCAGGTGTAGTTGGCACGGACTCCCCTGTATTCAAATTTTGGGACCAAGGCGATCTGCAGCGCTACACGGTGAACATCGCTGAGAATGCCAGGACTGCTTTTGCTCAACGAATCCAACTATAGGGCGTCATCAGAGATGCTTAGGGATGCTTTACTACTGTAGTAATACGTGCTTAGTTATCATCATCATCATCATCATCATCATCATCATGGTTAACACTATAGCAGTTCATAGTTAATACCAATGATTACTGAATACTTAGTAATGCTGATGCCATGACAGTTCGGAATCCCAATGACTGGTGACTTTGAACACGTCTTCTTGATGTGTCCTTCCCTGGGATGATTCGCCAGTTGACTAGTGCGCGGCATGGTTCAACCACCAATCAGGTGGAGATCAAACAAAAATGATGCGCTCCAAACAAGATCAAATGAGCTCAACCAAAATAGAGGTAAGAAAACATAGTGGGAGCACTGAACTGTTAAGGATTCCTGCAAGTCGCTGAACTGGTGTTTGAGAGAGAGAGAGAGAGAGTCCTGGCCCTGAGAAATGCTTCAGAAGTTCGTTTGTTGTGCTTCCAATTTTCTTTGAGGTCGTGAAGGCTACACAAGTTCCTTCGAAAGGATTTTGACTCAAATATGCTCATTCAAAAAGAAAAATGATCAACCAATCGATACAAACATGATAGCCTGTACAAGATGTCGCTGTTCCCATGTAGTCAGTGAACTATGTTTATTCTCTATCGGGCCTTGGTCATTGCTATGTGATCAGTAGTAATGCGTGCTATCTACCTGTATCGGCACAGTTCCTGGCCTGGCATGAATGATCAGTAATGCTGTGTCAACCAACATGACTCAATTGAATCATGAATTCTCCATCCATCAGCAACCAGCAAACATCAGTAACCATCATCCATGGGCAGAGTTCACTGAGCCGCGTCGCTCTGCCAGGGCATGCCAGTTCACGGACACGCCGATGGTCAGGAAAGCTTTGGCCAATCACATGTAGAGACCTCAGCTGTGAGATGGTCATCACCCAATAGATCTTAGGATCTGAAGATGTTTGTTTTGCATCTCTTCTGTTACATTGGAGTTTGGAGAAGTACTTGAGACGATGTCATGATGTGATGTGTTGTTTCCGGATTTTTGAGAGATGTTTTTGTACACCGTCTTGAGGTATTTTGCACGTGCACCAGGTGAAGATTTTATTTTAAAAAAAACATGGAGACTTTCTCCCTCTGATTTTTTTCGCGAACTCTTGTTATGCATTTTCTTCCGAAATCTTCTTTTTATGTGGACATCAACTTATGACAACATCTCGGCACGAGGTTCAGTCAGTGTGGGGCGGAGTGCATCTACGACTACGACCAGCCCCATGCCGTTTGGTACGGGTGGAACGCCAACTCCAACTGCTACGATCGGAGTCCCGCAGGCCTGGCGGTAACCACGCTGCAAGGAAGCAACGATTATTCTGCATATGTAAAGTTAGATTTACATTTATATACAGTTATATATGTATTAATATATGTATTAATATATATTTATTTATATATATATATTTATTTTTTTTTTATTTAGACATATCTATATATATTTTTAAGCAAAAATTTAATTGTAGAAATTGGTGGCTCGGTTGGTTCGTGTGGTTCAGGTTTACCAACTATAGTTGGATGCCCTTCTGAACATTCCAAAAATCTGTCCGTGGGAAGTTTTGCAGAGCATTGTCTCAAGTGTTTGTCCCTTCTTTAGGAAAAGTTGGGAAATCTTTCGTGTGCCACCTACACCTTGGTTTTCTGGCCGTTGAAGAAACATTTTGAGTGAAATTTCAAGGCACCAAACTCAGAGGCCAATCCCGAATGACCGTTTTTTAATGATGCTCAACATGATGTTCCTTTCATTGGATGCAGTAAAGATCAGCTAAGCCTTTAGGCTTAACATAGCTTAATGCTAACCATAGCTACTTGAGTTTAACATAGCTTGGTGCCAAACCCCACAGCTGAATGCTTTGGAAGCACCTCGTAGGTTGCAAGAAGGACGTCATCGGCAAGAGCTGGGCACTGGAACGAAAGTCCCTGGCCTGCGAGGCGGGGCATGGTCAGAGGTGCTGGACAGCTGAAAATGATGAACGGTTGATGCTGAGTTGATGGTAGTTTATGATTAGTAATTGATGATCAGTAGTTGATGATGTGTACTTGATGATGTGTGTTGATGATTAGTAGTTGATGATGTGTGTTGATGATTAGTAGTTGATGATGTTTGTTGATGATTAGTAGTTGATGATGTTTGTTGATGATTAGTAGTTGATGATGTTTGTTGATGATTAGTAGTTGATGATGTTTGTTGATGATTAGTAGTTGATGGTTAGTAATTGATAATTCACAACGAATCATGATGGTTGAGAGCGGTGGGTCATCGATATTGTGAGCGACGATTGGTAATAGGGAACCAGTTAGAAATAGCAGTTGAGCATTGGCAATGACGCCCAATTGTGCCCAGTGATGTGGTCAAGAGCATTTACAAGAACTGGTAGTGATTGATCATGATGGGGTTGACCATTAAGATAACAGAGAAATTCTGATTTGATTTACCTTCGATTGGAGTCTGATTGGAGTGATCCCAAGAGTTTTGTGACAGTTGTAGCTTGTGAAAATGTGCTCGCTGGAGCGAAATGTCAAGGACCTAACTTGGCACCGTCAACTACCGAAGTAGTGGGGTGCCAGTCTTGCTGACGCCGCGCGTTCTCCCATGATTTGGGCCCAATGAAGTTATTTGTGGGCGGTTCTGATCACGGAGTGTATGTTTCTGGGAGCTGTGTTTGACAACCCATTCCAATCCACAGCCATTGTTATTCCCAACAGAACTGCTTTTCTTTTTTGCACAAAGTACGGACTTTTTGAAGGTTCTATATTTGGTTGACATTGCATGAAAAAGCCATTGGTTCATTGAAAATGTTGAACTTCTTTTGGTAGGAATTCTTATGGTCCGTGGGGGCCGCAGTTGACCATCCTCTGAAGTTTCTGCCGCCAGTTGACCACCACCACAAGCACTACAACATCCACAACCGTCACCACTACATCCACCACGAGCACCGAGACAAGCACCACCACGGCTGGGGATTCCAGGAATGTTACTCCAGGACCGTGATCCGTGGACACAACTTGAAGCGTCACTTGGGATAAAAGGTTTGGAACACCCAACTATGAAGATCTATGAAGGGTTTGGAGATGACAATGCTGATGTTGAGAAAAGAATATGCATGTCATCTGAGTCTCAGCCATCTGAGCCCCAAGGATGACGTTGGACATAAGCCATTGAGGCACCACCTGTCATCATTTTTCCAGAGTTGGGGCAAAACCGATCCACACTGGGACTCGCCATAATGGTGCTTGGCATCCTAAGCCATCTTTGATCATGGCAGTCAGTTTTCATCCAGCAGACAAGCTGCAGAGAGCTCAGAACGCTGATTGTTGTGCGGGGTTCGCCCACCAATAGGGTGCAACTCGCAAAATGCCATGCAATATTTCTGGATATGACAGGAATCTCATGGAATCTCAGTCAACTTCATAGCGCAGAAGTTTCTGTGCGGAGTCATCCCCCACCTCAGAAATTGAGGTAAATGTAGAAAACCTATCCATGTTTGGTGAGAGCCAGTCTGACAAAAACAAGAGTGGATTGGTCAAGCAAAGATATAGAGTGGTGCTCCCATTTGAGTCATATTTGTTTTTCAAAAAGCCATTTAGCAAGCTGATGAAAAATGCTTTAAATATATTTTTTTTTTTTTTTCCTAAGCGAAAAGACCGTATGCTCTACGATCCTGACAGCCTCGGCGAAAGTGCCTCTTTCAGTTTCGGTTGAACGGACGCACAGTAAGTAAAAAATCAAATGCAGTTAAGATTTTTTTTTTGCCGCCTTATAGCAGCACCATTGGGTAGTATTCCATGGGTAGTTGACTCCATAGGTAGTTGTTTTCCTTCTTGTTGGTGACTTTTTGGAAGAGGTTTTTATTCTTCAACTAGACCGTTGTTGGCCCGTCACTGATCGCCAAATGGTTCAATCAAGACTAGCGTGTTGAACGGGGCGAAAAACTCTGATATATCTCGATAGCTTTAAATATATATATATATATATAAATATATATTTTGTGTATATACATGTTTTTATATGGATAAGATTGAATATGATATTACATAGATATATCAGAACTCAGCTAGTGATACACCAAGTTACCCATCTCTTTCGGGTGTCACGTTCCGTCGTCCAAGGCCACAACTACCAGTACTACCACCACCAGTACTACCACCACCAGCACGTCCACCACCACTTCCTCAGTGTGGTGACTCAGGGCACTTGGAGGTAGCAATGATTGGATGGCTGAAGTAAAGAGTTGCAACAAGGAACTATCCCAGAGAGTTATCCTGGCAGCTATCCCAAGTTCTCCTTTGATAAGATGATCATGCGCACTTGTAATCTTACAATCTTCAACCGAATGGTATGTTTCGGTATTTCTTGGGATTGTAGAAAAAATGATCATAGGACATGTCGCACCGAAAAGGAGTCCTACAGTGATCGTCTTATACTATAGACCTTCGTTCCATGTGGTTCCTACATTTGTGGCTCTGCATTGAGCGATCGTGCCATCACTGGATCCCCTGGGGCAACGGACATGACCTGCTTCCCGTCATCGTACAAGCGCTTCAACAGGCGCCACGGTGCCAAAGCCTCGGGGTCAACGATGATCGTCCTCCCCTGTGACATCAACTGTGACACGACGTTTGTATCACAGCAGATAAGTTGGATTCAAAAAACAGTTTTTACCCATGTTTACCCAACAAACCCTAGAAACACCTTGGTTCTTGAGGAAGGCCTCAGGTGTCTAGCAACGGAAAATGACCAAACGGTGAGTATTTTGTTGGAGTACAACCAATGCACCCAATGATCCATGAATCATGAAGGAGACCCCATACTTTTGCTTTGGAAACTTCCACATTACTATTACTCTATATATTTCGTAGAAGTTCTTTCCTATTTGAGTTTACTATATGTCGTAGCTGTTTTTGAGTTTCTTCATTCCTTTCCGTCCTTCTTTGGCTCAGTTTTCTTCCCTTTTTGGTTTCACTTGAGTCATGGGCTGCGGAGCGAGCACTGGAGAGCCGCCACGGCCACGGCCTCCACGCGGCTTTGATGCCGTGGCACCGGCACCACCTCCACGGATCCCTCGGAGCTGGGAGGCGGTGGTGCGATGTAAACCTGGATTGGCAGATGGAGATACTCAGCTGAAGAGCTTATACTTAAAGATTATACACTTAAAGATTACCTAAAAATACTTCTACTTAAAGGCAATCTTTGGACTTCTTTCAATTTTAAAAAGATCTCTCTGAGTTCTCTCCAAGTTGTCTCCGTGTTCTGTGCCTGAAAGTGGTGGTTTCCGATGTACATCTACCAAACAGCAGAACCAATCCTCAACAAGCGTCTTGAAACTGGCAAGTGATTGATCGTTTTTGAATCGCCAGAGCGGTGACCAGAAGTACCAAACTCCCTGTTTGATCCAGCTACAGTTCATGAAGTACCAGCCGTTGTACCAAAAAAGCTGTCCCGAGCAATTACGGACGTTGCAAATGGCCCATGAACTTTGACGAGCTCAAAGGCAATGACTGGCTGTGGCGCGGCAGTGTATGTGTGTTGGCGCCAGGGTGCACAGTGTTCAATGTTCTCACATCAAAGCCGCAAGCTTTATCCATTGATGTACCGCCGATTGTGTGTTCCCTCATCATTTCACTTAGGGAATGGTAGATTGTACCACCAGTCAATATCACATGTAAGATTACAAGATACATTGTTGGATTTTTCGCAAGACATTGAGAACACATATCCAACGAGAATCACCAGTTGGAGTTTTTACACTGACCTGAGATGGTTGAATTTTGAAAGCTGATGATTGAGTTTTAAACCCTTGGATGCTGTGCAAAGAAAGTGAGACACTGTGCCCGTTTTCAAGGGAAAGGTGTCCTCCAACAGCTCAAAGTCGAGCCATCGGCCGTGCCGGTGCCTTAAGGTCCTCCAGCTTGAAGGACAAAGAGGCCGACCGCAGTTGTTTGATGCCGAGGTTAAGGCAATGGTTGGTCTGACGTCTCCTTGACATCCGATGCGAAAACCACAGAGGTTGCAACCAGCCACAAGATTGCGATAGAGCTCTTCTTCTTCGTTCTTCTTCGTTCTTCTCTTTCCTTCTTCTACATATTTCTATATATTTCTTCAATTTTCTATGTTCTCTATTCTCAAATTCTATTCTTTATTTTTTTTATTCTCCTCCCTCTCCCTGTTCTTTGTTTTCGTCAACGATGGTTCGTTCCCAGGCAGACGATGACCTCCCCCAGTCCAGTACCACAGAGCCCAAGAGTGACCTCCCGGGCAGTGTCCAGCAAGAATTGGAGGCCAGAGATGCGGAACGGGCACCGGAGCCCCCCCCTGGGTTGCACCCGAACCGTTTGAAAGAGCTTGGAGGTTCATCAAATACGGTGAATGTAAGATGTAAATGTAAGATGTGAATGTAAGATGGTGTGACTCTACTCGTGTCGATAACTCCCGTTGTCAGAGAGGATCCTCCAATGGCTACAAGGATCAAAGCAGAGCCATTCCTCATCCTAAGAATCCAGTGAGATTCTCATCAGAATACTGAGACGGATTGCGACCCCAGATTGGGATCCAAGAACTCCAAAGGCTTAAGAAACATCAAGGAGAGAAGAGGATAGCAAGCAGTATATTGTAGCACTTCAGCACAGCTTGTTTGAAAAAGAAACACGTGTGAAACTCATATGACCAACACGTACCAAAACTACCCTCCACTTGACCCTCCACTTGATCCTCCTAGGAGAAGTACCAGGAGCGCATGGACCGAATGCCTGTGGATCTCTCCGGCCCTTCCAAGAAGGAAATGCAGGAGGCGAGCTCCAGCGGGTCACCAGCATCATTTCTGAGGGATCTCACCTTGATCAACGGGCAGTATGCTTACAATCAATCCATAATGATAAATGCTTAAACTGTGAACCATCAGTCATAAATTTGCATTCATGTATCTTTGTATGATCATTCCCTGTGATTTCCCAATGATTTGCGGCAACGCATCTTGCCACTGACCACCATCCGCCAACCCCTTTGCCTTGGCTGTGGGTTTCCCTGGCTGTTCCCCGAAATGACCAACTCCTAGTCGAGCTGTTGCGACGTTCATCCAACCCGCTGTTGGATGTTTGATGGTGACCCGCAATCATATGGTAGTTTCTCAAAATTGGGGACCCCCCAAATGGTTGGTTTGTTACTAGAAATGGTTAGTAAACTGGATGATTTAGGGGTACCCCTATTTTGAGAAACACCCATATTGTTAGTATGGTCCATGGAATTCAGTACACGTCAATGGTGGAGCCATGGTTATCAAACAACCCCCAGTTTTACCACGACTGGGATTGAGAAACGCTGGAATGGGGACATTCCGAAGCACAATGAGTAGCCTTGTGGTTCGTCATGGGTGAAGACTGAAGGATAGCGACCGACATCGAGGGTCCAAAGTCATTCGTTGGGTTCCCATCCCAAAGTTGCTTGTCATCGATCTTAGGCAAAGGCCAAGTGCCAATGGCAAGTGTCAAAGCATTTTCTGCGACAGGCGATGAAAGAGCTGCTTCAAGATCTGAATCGCTTCGCTTCAAGGTCTGAGAGCGCTCTGTAGTCGCAGAAAGTGCTGGGAGACTGGCGAAAACTGCGAAGACGGGATGCGCAGAGAGCGTTAATGCGGCATTCCAATTCTGCAAACTTTCCACAAGTCCAGTGTTTGTTGGACGGCAACATCCAGATACCTAGGAAAGCGAGAGAGTGGACAGCCGTTGGAACTTTCCCAAAGTTTGTCAACATTGGAGCTCAATTTGTTGGGCCAATGTTTCCCAATGGGGAGGAGACCCGTTGCATATCTTGGAAGTTCAGCAAGCTGAGTTTGGATGAGTGGTTCCAGGCTTTTATTCCCATCAACTCACCACTTTTGATAGGAGTCATAGGTGATGTACCAACAGCATCTGTCAACGTGAGGATTGAATCTTACAATGCATCTATACGCTACCCCTCCTGGGTCCCACCCTTGAGGCAATATTGCATGTAAATGTGTGTATATTTATGCATACATATGTATCCATACATACATATATGTATGTATATATATATATGCTGGTATAGTATGGTGAAGAGCCCCACTTCCGAAGCAGTTAAAGACAAACGTTATTAGGGGGCGGTGTGATACGATGACAACTTCTATGATACGATGATAACCCCTTTGAAACGTGGCCACTGTAGCAAACTCCTGTAAAGGGCTCTTGAACAGACTATACCCATATATGTGTACATATGCATGTATTTATAGAAATCCAGAAATACTTATATATATATATATATATATGTATATATATATATATTTATTTACATATACATATATATATATATACATATAAATATATATATACCCATGTATGTGTACATATGCATGTATTTATAGAAATCCAGAAATACTTATATATATATAGTATATATATATATTTATATTTGCATATATATATATATATTTATATTTGCATATATATATATATTTATATTTGCATATATATATATATATTTTTATATTTGCATATATATATATATATTTATATATTTGCATATATATATATATATATACATATATATATATATATACACTCAATTTGAGATATACAAATATAGATATACACATACATGTATATGCTAACTCTTAATTATGTACCGTTCTGTGTGTGTGTCTACATCCATATACACATTGGTTCTCAGTTTTATGTGTATATCTAGATACATGCTTGCCAATATGCCAACATCCAGACAAGTAAAATTGGATCGAAATCATCAGTGAACGGAATCAATGTGAATCAATTCATGAATTGGAAAGCCACAGCCAACAAAAGACCCGTGACACAAGATGTCCTGTGTCGCAAGGAGACCGGAGGACCGGGCCATGGGTCAAGTCTGACCCTAGCCGAGGTTTTTTAATCTGCAAGTTCTCCTTGTCAATGCAGATAGTTCATTCAGATTTACATTAGTCTTCTCATTGTTTTGACTTTGAAAGGATTGAAGCGCTTCATTGGCACTTCATTGCTTTTGCTGCTGTTGAAGAGCATTGACTTGGTGAATTTGTGGTCGAAGCCAGACATAGTCGCAGTCATCCTGCGACGCTGAGTTCGACTATCACAACCTCCCGAACCGGTGCTTGAAGTGATCCATGGTTTCTAGGGAAGCCGTCTTTCACATCAGTGACCAGTACCACTTGCATACCCATCTCAATTGATGGTTGAAATATCATGCTTAGATGTGGTTTTGTGAGTTCTGCCACCCGAAGTGCCATGTTTTCATTCGGTCATAGCATCGTTTTCAACAACAAGAAATTGTGAATCAATGAGCCAAGGAGAATAATCATTCAACTGCCAACTTTGATTGTCACAAGTGACTGGGATCATGTATCAGTGACAAGCCTAGAATTTCTCCAGGGATGGGGAATTATGCAGATGCATCATGGATCTTTCTCCTACAGGAAATACCACTGTCCTACCTGGTTTGTTGCCGTTCTCAGTGATCGAAAATGTCAACCAACTCACAGCATTGTTCTTGTTTCACCATAGAGCAATGACATGATGACATTGTAAACATTGTTTTTTTTCGTAGGCACTGGTGACGTGTCAACCAAGCCCTACCGAAATCACCTGGAACTCACAGGTGTAAGGGGCCCGAAGGGGGTTCGAGGCGTTGCACGGTGGAGGATTCAGATCAAGGGAATGGATCCCAACTGCGTGCTGCGTCCAGTTATCTGATGTTTTCTGTGTAAGAAATTTGCGACAACGGCACCCTGAAGTCAACTTCAGCAACTCTGAAGTTGGCATCAAAAAACATGAGGAGAGGGCTCCCACAGGGGAGGTCGTCCCTGCAAATATTCACAAAATGCATTGGTCTTGATGAACTGTTTTTGTTGCTTTGTGCTGCCACTGCAGCCATGAAAAGTTGTCAAAACATGACGTTTTTCCCTGACTGCAGTGGCAGCAGATCAAGTGGTGCCTCTCCGCAGGGCCTGCGCGTCCTTCAGATCTCGCGGGTCAACGCATCGCACCGACAGGTGCATTTTACCTCGTCTTCCCTCGTCTCTGGGCATCGGCACCCAAGGGGGTCGCTTCTGACCCAAAGAGATCTGTGGTTTTTTGTCATTTGGAAATCTGATTTTTGTCGAACGCTTGACGGCTGCAAAGAAAGAAAGAATGCTTCTGTGGCAACAGAAAGTGGTCGGCGTTGGCACGTTGGATAACCACCAATGGTAGCGGTGGTCAGGTGATGGCAGATCCCAAAGCTGCGCTGCTTGTGGTATCCAGATGGTTGGCTGCCATGTCCCCATGCGGTGACTGTTGGTGATTCTTGTTGTAAGTTGCACCACGGGGATTCACAATCGTAGAGATAATATTTCTCCATGATGGTGATTGTTCATGTTGTTTTTCCATCACTTATCACTGTTGCAGCCCTATTGTTTTTTGTTGCTTCGATTTCTTTTGTTCTTGCCCATTGGTTTGAACCGCGTCCAGATCTGACTTCATCCATTCTATCCCCACCGGATCAGTTGCTGTTACAACTTACTTACCTTTTGTCCCCCAGTAATGGTTGCTGAAATACCCACCTGGTCTCCCCAAATGGCTGTTGGTTGTAGGTTAACCCCTATCATTCTCCATCATTCATCATTATCAAGCATGATTTTAGCATCAAACCATATCTTTCAACCATGATGAATAAACCCATCAGTGGTGACATCGCGTCATGTCTTCATAGAACTGGCACCACCACGTCACCATTCGAAGTGCCCTGATCCTCCCGAGATTCCCTGCCGTCCCGTGCGTGCTGACCTCGGCCTGGGCGACCTCGAGTCCTTTTGACGCTCGGCGCACTGTGCAGGGATTCATCACTGATATTAGGAAAGTAAATGTAAAAATGGATATGTACAATTCTCTTAGTAATTAATGATTAAGATAATGATTAATAGTTGTAAAGTACAGAAAATAGATAAATAATTATCTTAGCAATTGTAATTGTAAGTGTTATGATGAATAGGACTGGAATAAAAGATTGTAAATAGAATTATTATTCACAATTGTAAATCCTAGTAATTGTGAATCATGATGAATAGGACTGAACCTCATAAATATCAAGGATCAAATATCAATGGTTAATCAAATTTTGATAATGGCGAATAAGGGTTGAGGGATACAGCAGCGTTGGCAGGGATACTGTTGCGGATGCCAAGGCAACTTTCAGGTCACTGTCGCGACAATAGGTTGCAATCTCACCAGAATGGTAAGAAACTGCCGATGGTATCAACAATGTTGGCAGCCAGAGCTAATAATTTTGATGAAACTACGAATCACTTAGCCACAAGCTACACCAAAAGAAGCGTGCCAATGGACAATCCAGAGCAGGCAGCAACAAGTGATTTTACTCACGAATGATAATGTTTATTGATTAGACATGTCTTAGCTTCGTACGTTATAACTACAAGAAAAGAAAGAACAAGTGCTAGTAGCCATTCATCGTGGTAGGCCATTTCTGAATGGATTTGCAGCAAGCAACCAGTCAGGATTAATCCGTTCATAGCAGATGAGTGCCACCACGAAAGCCTGAAACAGCAACTGTTGGTCATACGTAGCCGATGGTCGCAGCCTCTATAGCTTAGAGGCGGACAAAACAGCAGCGCTCACAGCTGACCAGAGGGAGTTCAATCAAGCAGATAGACACCTACGGTATCATTTGTATTCATTTGTCAGATAGACATTATTGGTCAGACTCTTGTCATACTCTTGTTTGATCGTTTTTGGAAAAGCTGTTTGCATTTACTTCAATGGAAAACATAGCTTGATTCTCTATTAATCCCCAATGAACAAATACCCTGAAGCGACCACAACCACTACCAACTGTCATTCATCACAATTTTAAACCTTGATCATTCCTTGATCATTTGCGATCCTTGACCACTCAAGATAGCCATTATCAGCCCTGATGAACCATCACTATACAACCAGGGTCAGTGAGCGCGAACATTACCTCCAGACCGTGTGTGAAGAATAGTTGCAAAAGTCAATCAAACACCATTCCGTGCTGGGTATCCAAGATTGGAAAGCCCTATTGGCAATTGTTAACTATCGAACCAGTAATGATCAATCATATCCAAACCTTCTCATCATCAAATTCGTGTCCACTTAACCATCATCCATCACCCACGGTTACGAGTTCATAAACCATCAACAGTCAACAGTCATCAACCATCATGGCTCGCTTCAACTTCAACTTCATCAACTTCACCACCTGTGTAAGGTGAAGTTTCGGTCCTTCAGCAGGTCCGTCAGGTCCCTTCGGATTCGGCTCGTCCACCAACGAACCTTCGGTGGCTCTGTGGCTCAGGTCCGGGCGAATTTCCTCGAGCGCAGGGCTGCGACTTCGCGGACACGCCAAAGGCGCCAGGAATGACCGCTGATGGGAAACACAGCAGGAGGATCGCAGGAGATCCATAGGATCTAAGATATTTATTTAATCATAAATATATCTTATTTAATGATAATATTATCATAAAATATATCTATGAGGATTTCTGCATCTTTAGGATCTTGTAGTGCAGGATCCACAGATGCATCTTGAAAAAGGATCAACAAAGATTTCAAAAGGATCTTGTAGTGGAGTTGTCTAGGGACTTAGAGGTTTTGATAGGATTTGATAAGATTTAGTGTTTTTGACGATGCGGTGCATGTTGGTGGTTTCTTGGTGGTTAGTCAATGGGTTTGCTGTTGATTGATGATTCCCAGAAGAAATCAGGAGCCCAGCAATCAAGAATGTACTTTTTTCTTCTATATATGTAAATATATGTGTGTTTGTATACATGTACCATCATCCTTATTATCATCATGGCAGGTAGGCTCACATCATTAGTTGCACCGATTGGTGATGGTCTACAGCATTGATAGCCACAGTGCCGTTTCTTCTGGCTTTCAAGATTCACCATTGATTCACAAGATTCACTGGAACGCAACCTTCGGAGGGTGTGAATGTGGAAACAATGACTGTCGACCCACTTCTTTGTCGATCTGCAACAGTTGGGAAGACCAAACACCGCACGTCAGCATGAACCATCAAACATCGCCACTTGTGAAAGCCACAAGTGTTATCCCGCACTATCATTGGCCTATGGTAGAGGTCAGGAGCCATCATCAGCTACATCAACTACAGTGTCCTGTAGGTTTTGTATACGAAGAGTTGAAGCTGTCTTTAAGATACCTTGAATCATTCCCACACTGAATCCGCAGGTGCGCAAAGCTTTTGCCAATTTTATGTACCTTGGATCACAGCTGGTAGCAGAGACACGGGAGGGGCTCAGCGATTCACGTGATGCTCTGTGGATTTGAATTTGCTTCATGAATCTCAATGGAAGTTTTAACTGGCACGGGAATGGTTTCAATGTTCCCCCAAAGCCTCAAAGAGCAGAGTGAGGTGCACCTTTCTCTCAGATGGTGCTTGCGAATCCACAAGTCTGTGTTGGTCGGGTTCACCGTGTTCGCAACATGCACGTTGTAACCGTCGTGTTGGGAGATAGTGAGCTTTTGCCGATCACAAGAAGTGAAGAGAAGGAGCTGGAGCTGTGAGGTTGAGATCCCAAGGAAATGTCCCCTTTGGCTACGGAGCTTTGTGACCACTGAGAATTCCAAGTTGCAAACGGTCGACATTCCTTTCATGTAAGCCCTAAGTATGAAAGTGGATGACGCTGAAATGGTTGACATTCCAAGTAGTGGTAACCCCTCCGATGACTGCGGGTGGACCACCATGAAGTGATGCCCTGAGGTTTGCCTACTGCGGTGCCACGTGCCTCTTCGATTTCGACAACACTTCCAGCTCTTTCCGCTGCTCGGAGTGCTCCATTGTGAGTCTGACATTGGTCATGGATGCATCAATGGAACTGTCGACGGTCATGGGCGATGCATCAATGGATCACCAGTCCCAGCAGATTTCAATCTTGAGCCAAGCGGTTTTACCGTTGTGGCATTTCAACCGTTGATTCTAAGTCAGAGTTATCAAGGGAAGAAAATGAGATCGAAGTGACCTGGGCAGCATAGTAATCTGGCTCTTTTCGGACTAGAAACCTGGCCTGGTGGGTGATAAAGACATCCGGTCGGAATACCAGCCTTGACTAACCAGTGCAAGGGTATATTCTGCGTATTGTCTTGTTGGTTTGTGGTGTGCATTGTACATCTGAATATATAGAGTTCTATGTCCATGTCTATGCTGATACCAGTGATGCCTATGTTTGTACTTCATATAGAGAGAGGGCGAAAAACAGCCTGAGGCACACGCACGTTTGAATAGATGCATGTACACAGATATGTGTATATCTATATCTATATATATGTAGATGTACATATGTGTACATGTATATGTACACATGTCTTATGTATATATGCCACCACTCATTGAAATTCCGCAATTCCACACGGGTCCAAGGTGAAGATCCCAAGCGAAGATTCATTTTTTCAAGGGGAGATAAAGTGGTGAAGTGGTGGAGAGATGGGCCGAGTGGCGAAGTTTGTCCCATTTCCACTGTCACTGCCACTGCGAGGAAGTATGGTGAATGACGGTGACTGCATAGCTCAACACTGAAACAACCACCCATTCAGCCTGGATGTTCTCATCCCTTATGGGAAAGTGAAGTTGTTTTTGTTTTAACGTGTGTTGTGTTAGCTTTGAAGCTTTTAAGTGTGTCTTTTGTCTTTCCCAAAAGCTTCAAACTGCGTCTTTGTTTACTTTTTTGTATTTCTTTTCTGTCGCTTTTCTGTCCCAAGGCTGGGATCCCTTTAACCACTGCTGGCAAAGACATCTGGGAGAAGGTCGAAGGGTCGGGTGGAGTCGTGCCGTGGAGTCGTCAGAGACGAGAAAACCTGAAGATTTCTGCGGAAACTTCCTTGCAAATCCATGTGATATGAAGAATGGCCAGTCAAAATTCCATCTTTATCAGAAATCCTTGGCTTCCGGAGCTTTACCATGGCTTCTCAAGGTATCTCCCTCAGTTGGTGCCCTGAGTTGTTTTGCTGATTTCCATGTTCAGCAAATGGTGTGCTGTTTTTGAGATCAACGTTGGATCAACCGTGTTTCCTGGTGATCCGGTGAAATGATCATTTGGAAAGAATTAGCTGCAGTTGCAGTACTTATCCGCTGCTACTATTACTACTCCTACTACCACTACTCCTATGAAGCAATCCTCATCAACCATCCTTGTTTCTGCTCATCGACTATGTTATATCCCAATTACTGGATATCACAGGTGACCATCTTGATATTCGGTGATTTTTCTTGCCCCAAATGCCATCTCAGAAAGCACATCGTGATGACATGGCATCCACTGTTTCTCCAGGCCCCTGTGGCCCAGCCGCCGAACGCCGGCTGGTCCGAAAGCGGCGGACCCTTTTCTGCTGAGGCCCTGGACAATGCTAAACTGGCAGGTGATTTTGAACCACTTAGCAATCCAATAAGATAACTCCTCACTACTTTGAATTTTGCATTATTCTATCACTTAATCTTTTATCCAATAGTTGATTGATGTTGATTGGTTTTCGTTAAGCTTTGACTGTTCAGGGTTGATAGTTGCTAGTGGTGAGCGATCCCTACTGTTTCTGGCCGGTGACCATGTCCAGCCATGACCGTCACCGAAGGCAGGTCTTTCCAGTTGATCTTCAGCAACCCCGTCCAAATCCATGATGGTTCATCATTGTGGTGACCTTCCTTGCAAGTTGGTGGGTTAAGAAATCATTCAGACGAGTCTTATCCACTGTGAATTAGCTTGTTAGATTATTTACATATACACTCATCAAGTAATAATATGTGTATTCGTTTGTGCACGTTTTAATGTTTTGTTCCTTTTACCTGTGACACATCCCCTTCCAGGTGCCGCCAACCCTCGCCGCAGCGCAGCGGCGTGGAAAAAAGACCCGACCGCTGGAGCCAAGGTCCATCGGGGGTAGCCCTCCAACGCTCCACCAAGGCTTTCCCAAGGCTTTTCCAAGGCTTCAAGGCTGAGGAAAACCCAGCAGTTTTTGGCATTTCTCGCTGGAAGAAGTGTGTGAAAAAGTGTGCCTTGCGGTTGAAGTTTATTTATAACCACACTGAATCTTATTGCTGGCCCATAGCCCAAAAATTCAGTTTCACCCGATTTGATTATTTTCCAAAATGAGGGCACTGCTTGCATGCATTCCCCTATTTTGAGTTTGTTTTTCCGTGTTGAAGGTTATCATAGCGGAGGGAGTGCCCACTCATGGCCATATTTGTCTTGGCCCATGCTCATACTTCCACAAGCATTTCAAAATCCAGCTTGGAAGTTAGGGTGCTGCATGTGGTGCCTGTCAAGATCTACAATGGTTGCAGCTTGACAAGCAAATTCTCAGTGGCCAAGACAGGAAGAGAACCAGGAATATTCCTAAACCTCAATCCATTCCTTGACCAATCCGTCGCAGCACATGGAAACTTTGATGCCGAGTTCCTCGAAAAAGACTGGTCAATGAGACGAACGAAGTACAAAGTCCCATCTCTCAACTGTAGGATCTTCCAATTGTAGTTGTGCAGTGATCATTCTGTGCCCATTCTGTTGCTCAGAGCTATTGAGAACACTCAGATGTTCTACTAAGATCTTTGCCCTGTGACAACTTCTGATAGCCTAAACAAAGCATGTCAGTTGAATTTGCCAAACATAGAAACAACCAGGTTTTCTAAGTTTGATGTACATCTCTGCAGAGGGCTCAAGCTGCATTTCAGCTGCCCCACCACCCGAAGAGCACTGACTGTGGTCGTGCTGCTGCTTTTGGGTGATTCGCAATGAAGTTCGGGACCTCGACCCTTGGCCACTCAGCTGAACTGCAACCATTTCCAAAGCATTGAGATGAGATTCACATCCGTTAACATCCATTAACAAATTGCACAAATTGATCCGTTAACATCCATTAACATCCATTCATCTAGGGAATTGTCTGCTGTTGTCGGATTTTACAGCGCTTAACAGTAAACTCCAAAGACCATACTTGTGCTCTGTATAGAAATGTTCACCAACCGCCATACACACCAAAGGTTTGCAGCGCCTTCACGACCCATTTTCTTGTGAAAACTTGGAATTGCTTAGCCATTTGCTTCCACTTTCGGTTTCTGTTTCGGTCATGTGGTCGCATCATGTCACGTCCACTTGGCCAATGGCTCCTCAGGTTTTACTCTGCTGCTTAGCCATGTCTCAGCTTTGAAGTTTGCAACTTGACAGCATCCGAGTCATCACCCTCTGCCCCACGCACCCCAGTTGTGTTTTGCGCCACAGGTTCTTGTTGAAACAAAAATTGACCAGTGTGCAGTTCAGCCGGTTGCTTATGACTCAACCTCAGTGGGTCACCAAATCTGTGGATAGAGCCATCTATCTTTATCTCTTTACACGGCAAGTGATCCTTGAGGAGTATTGCACCAGCCTCGGCAGCAAGGAAAATCTCAATCTCCAACCACTGATGATTCGAATCTCCGGATTATAAAGGCAATCATCCAGTACAACTGTTCATGATGGTTGATGGTCGATGATCAAGAGGGTTGGAATATACCAGCACGAAGCAGTGAATCATTAAAATCATCCTCTTTGTTTATCCTACTTCCAGTTCGCTGGTCAATCGCCGAAAAATCTATCTATCAATGGTCAGTCGACTGGATAATGTTGGGGTTCCATCCCGTTATTTTGCCATAGATCATAATCATCCAGGTAGCAACACTTAAACACGGCAAATGAACCCTGTGAATGAGCCATCACAATGATGCCGCGTTATGACGATTAACGATCAATGATGCAATATTACAAATGATCCTGTACTATTCGTCATGATGGTTCGCAATGATCAGTAGCCATATGAGCCATAGTTGCCAAAGTGTACAAACTTTAAAAATCATTTTCAAGCATTGTTGATGACTACAACTAGCATGGATATGAATCACTCGTCAACTATCATTGACATCAAATAGCATGGATGCTGACCAACCAGTCAACCAATGATATTTAATCAAATACTATTCAAAGTTTAACCAATGATAGTTGGCCAATGACATTTAACCAATTTCAACCACATATTTACCCGGAACCATTCGCCAACGAAGAGCATGGCTGTTCTCCCAACTCACAGGGGACGAGCACCCGAAGCAACCAGACGGACTCGGGATGCAGGGGCTTCCGGGAGCTTCAGGAGGTCCAAGTCGTTGAATGCTGTGGTTTTCGTGGGTGGAAACTCCTTAGTCAGAGTGGATGGTGGTTGATGTAGCTTAGTTGATGATGGTCCAAAAGTTGATGAATTTGGTTAAGGGTTCATAGTGGTTCATAATATCAACGATACACTTGGTTCGTGGTTTGGTCTGTCATGGGCAAGTAGCGACAGGGGATGATAAGCAACCGGGACAATGATCGGTTCTTGTTTTTGTTCGATGGTGGCTCGGCTAGGCCTCCTGAGTCCAAGCATAAACGCTCAATGGTGGTTGAATTGTTTTGGTGTTGTGGTTAGTTTCCTTCCTTGATTTCCTTGAGTCTCTTGGTTGTTCTGATTATGTTGTGTTTCCTTCTGTCTTGCTGTCATGGTCATCAAAGACTGCATTTTGGGGCAACTCTATGGACTAATCCCGTGATTATTCCTTGCATGTTTATTCCATCCATGTTTTCTCGTCCCTTCAGTGGCATCTTCATCCTTGAGAAATGTGACTTGAGAAGAAATGTAAATTGTGTCCCTTCAGTGGTCTCGAAGTCTTGTGAAGTGTGACGTTAAGCCCATCTGCCCTTGGTTTCATTTGGATCCACCTGCCACTGCAGTTGATCCACCACTAGCTTAGCGGTGAATGAGGTTTTCTTTCAACAAGTACAGCGAAGAGTTCAACTCTTTGAAGTTGTGAAGTTTTTTCATTTGACAAATCATTCCTTTCAACTGCAGTGATGAAATGCCGAAGTAAATTTGTGCAGTCACTCCCCTTTTGCACTTGAAGTTTGCTCTTCGCTAGGAGGATTGTTACTTCGTCCAGCCTGTGATCAGCGAAAAGGTCATTGCGGGCTACTGCGGTCGCTTGGCTGAGCCTCTGATGTTTGTTGATGGCAGTTATCTCGGGATTCAGAGACTTGTTCACCACTTGATCCCCGGAGTCTGTTGATAGCAAGGGATTCTGTCAATGTTTCTGCAGAGGCAAATCTTAAGAAAGAAAATCAGAGAAAAGATGAAGAAAGTACATGTATTGAAATATATATATATATATATATATTACGAAAGCCAGCCGTAGGCTAGGCTGGAGGGACTGTATAAGCGAAGCTAACTTGGGGGGGGGGGGGGGGGGGGGGGGC
>VSDK01020102.1:364383-382801 GCA_009767595.1 Symbiodinium kawagutii | reverse complement strand
ATAAGCAATGCTAACGTGGGGGGGGTGGGGGGGGAGGGGGTCGCCAGTGAGTCCCGACAGGAAGGGTGAGCTGTGAATAGGGTGGGGGAACGGGAAAAAGGGCTTGGTCCGCTTGACCGGTTTTCGGAGCTCGGGTCAAGGAGGGGTTTTTTGTGGGTCAGGGATGGTTTTTAAGCGTTTTTCGGGCCTGCGGCGCATCAGAAAACGTCGTAATTTACAGGGTTTTTTGCACATGTGCTCTGAGAAAAGTAATTTGGAAAAGTGAAAAAAAACGTGTAAATATCGATGTTTTTGAAAGGGTTAATGAAAAAACCACGTAAATACTGTGGTTTTTGCAAAAACGTGGTAAATATCAGGGTTTTGACCACGTTTTGTGCAAAAATTGTCGCTATTTACAGCCTTTTTTGAACGCAACGATGCAAAAACGTGTTTTTTTTGGCATTTGCGAGGCTCTTTACGTCTCCGATTTAAGAACGTGGTCGCATTTGTTGTTGCTGTCGCTGCATTGTTTCATCCATTTGGGTTCGGTTTTTGTGCCCGGAAAAAAGGAACCCAAATTCAAGGTTGTATTGTTTGGGGTTAGCAGCATACACTCTCAGATGTTCTCTTGCGTTTGTAGTTTGGGGATGCGTTTGTTTTGGTAGCAGCTGTCCTTTTTGGTGTTGAAGTTTGTTGGGATTGAGCTGGTACGGTTTTGTTTGGCACGTTTTTGCCTGGTACGTTTTCGTCTGGTACAATGTTTGTCTGATATGTTTTTTGTCTTGTACGTTTGTGTGTGCTACGTCTGTGGAGGGTCAGGGATGGTTTTATGAGGTTGTCTTGTTTTAAGCTAGCAGCATACACCGTCAGATGTTGTCGTGCGTTTGCAATTTGGGATGTTCCTTTCGGTTCGCAGTTTGGGGATGCCTTGTTGGGGATTCTGGTACGGCTTTGTGGTCTGGTACGGTTGTGATTGGCACGCTTTGCCTGGTGCGTTTTTGTCTGGCACAGTTTTTGCCTGCTCTTCTTTTCGCGCCGGGAAAAAAACCGTCTGGGGGCTGGTTTTCGTCCCCCCCCTTCTCAGGTATATAATATATGTATATATATATTTTTTTTTATAGATATTTTTTTGCATGTACTAAATATACATCATTTGTTTACATGTACTAAACACACTAAACGAATGTTCATTTCATATGGAAAAGTTTTGGGACTACAGGCCCTCAAAGACTGACGGTGATCCCATGGACGCCGAGGTGCTGAGAAGACAAGCCTGGTGGATGCCAAGCACCTGGGCGGAGAGAAACATCAAAATAAAATCACCAGGGAATACTTGGTAACTTGATAATAATGCAAAATTGTATGATGATTACGACTTGGTAATCGTATGATGATAATGATTTGATGTGGAAAGTGATGACCAAGAACAAAGGCTGCTGTTGGTTGATGATTTCATGGTATCGACATTCTTCCCCAAAATCTATGGTTGATACGTTTGATTCCAATCCATCCAGCGGGGTCTGGCGTTGTGGGCAGTTGAATGGAGCTCCCTCACATGGGATTTCGTTACTCTGTCAGGTGCTCACGAATTCACCCATTGAAGATCATTGAATTGTTGAACCTGATGGTCTTCAGATTTCTTGTTTGCCTTCTGAAGGGTTTAGCCTGATGGTATTTGACTTTGAGTGTTGCATTTGGCATCCCAAAAATTGACCCGGGACTACAGTTATGTTGGAGCACGAATTCATTCGGACCAGGGCTTGCGATGATGCAATGACGCCATTCTTGCACAAGTCCTTAGCGAATCGCATGTTCGGAGCCCCAAGTCTGCTGTGGTGACAGAAGGTCGCAACTACACAGCACCACTGCAACATTTGGTGACGGAAAATGAGGTTCTTTTGTTCAGCTAGTGCTTTTCCCTTTGCCACTTAACAACGTTCTAGTCCAAAGCGTCAAGAGAATGGATGGCGAAAATAAAATTGCAGGGCGATGAGATGTTCCATGAAAGTCCTGCAAAAAGCTGTGCAACCACCATCTCCATGCTCACGCTACCAGTGCAACAAATGGACTGTGGTCTACACTTGGGGGTTCGTTTCAAAATGGAGAACTCTGAATCGTGCTGATGGGTTGCCAAGGGCCTGAACTACTTGATGTGTTTCATCTAATCCTTTGCCTCAAAGCAGCAGCAACAGCAGCAGCAGCAGCAGCATCATCATCATCATCATCATCATCATCATCATCATCATCATGATTTTCATCCTTATCATGCCTTATCATCCTTGTCCTTGGTTCCATCTGGGTTCACCACTATGGTTGGAGGTTGACGTGCGGATGACCCCTCCAGGTTCAAAGACTGCGACTCCTGGTGCGTCTACGACTTCGAGAAGCCAGAGAGCATTGCCCGCCCAGCGCGCTTGGATGATCTGAGCGATGCTTCTGAACCATCAATTCGGGATCATAAGTTGAATGCTATGAGTTGAATTCTGTGGAATGATTGTCAACCCCTTGTCACGGAGGCTCCATGACAGATTCAGCATCAATCGTCAACTACTGTTAGTCCTGAATATGGGACAACATTTCTCATCGAGTTATCATCAATTTGCGATTCCTTGCGGGCAATGATCATTGATAATGGTTCACCCAGTAATCTTGAACCCAAAAGGACACTTCAACATCTTCAATCATCCATAATAGTTCAATTTCAAATGTTCAACATGATCAAATGGTTCAAAAACACATAGCAGTTTCTATGACAGGAACCCTTTGGCAATCCATCCCAGGTCACACCGCCGCGCCAGGTCTACCGTTGGGACGACAAAGCGAGTTGCTACGTGACGGCAGGCGGCAGACGGTTGCGTGATCAGTTGCTTGGCCACCAGTCATCACATGTACTCAACTAAATATCAAGGATAAGAAAAGCACTGGTTAATCTGAATATCATGAGCCATTGCTTAGCACTGGTTAATGATGAGCCATTACTTAGCACTGGTTAATGATGAGCCATTACTTTGCATGTAGTGATTTCTGATGCAAAATGTTCAATTTGACTATAGATGTTTAGTGGCTCATAATCTTAAATCATGATTACCGATGATTAATAGTGGTTTATAGTGGTTGATGGTGGGTTAAGATTGTTGATAGGGGATATAAAGCAGAATCGCAGAACTGGACACTGTTGGAGGTTCAGTCCCACCTGGGATGAGTACCGAATCAGTAGCTGAAACCGGTAACCGGTGCATGACCAGGCAATGCTAGGGGTATGACAAACCAGGATCAAAGTCAACTGCTTTGGGTCGATGCTACGTGGCTCATGGGGGCTCTCAGAACTGGTTAAGAAACAACCACAGTAGAGTACTTGTAGTCATGGTGAATCCGTGTCAGTGAACTGGCTGTAACCAACCACAAGCATTATCCACCAGAGGGCGCATCAACAGAAACTAACATTGCTACTGCCTGTTGTTTGCCCCAAGTCGGAGCATGGAATCCAGCAAGAATTGCCATGGATGATTCGGAATCCAGTGATTTGCCCACCTATGTTCGGCCAGCATCAGCCATTGGTAAAGATGATTGACTATCATCAATTGTTGTTTGCCATCATTAGCGACTTGGTTTCCAGTGCCTCCTTGTGCAGCTTGCGCGTTGGGTGAGATTTCAAGTGGTTGAGAAACTGCAAGATGTGCTGAATGGGAGATCAATGACGACGCGCCTCATATTTCAAGGATGAAACGAAAAAGAGACCCATTTTAGATCCATTTCTGTGCTCATAAGTTGTATGTACAGTTGCGAAACCACCAGTTCTTGGCGTGCATGTGCACCATGGCTTCCACCGACAACCATTGTGGTGAACCACACTTAATCATCTACGAATACTCCTTCATCATTCACTAATCACTAATCGATTCTCAACCATACTAGTAGCCTGCATTCGCCGCGTCATTCGCCACATCATTCGCCATCAACCCAACCTCAACTATGGTCCAGCATGGCACCACTGGCATCGTTCTCATCCACGCTAGGTGCCGGCAATCCCTGCTTCAAAAATGTCGAGCAAAGCTTGGCCATCGAACAGAAGAAGAAGATGTGCAAGGAGCAAAGCAGAAAGCGTGTGACTTTTGTCATTTTGATAATTTGTTTCTTTGCTCCTAGGATCCATCAGGCATCACACGGCTTTGCCATATGCAGTGTCGCGGACTAGGTGATTGGTCACAGTTCAGTTACTGATAGCCCCGGCTTGGTGCTCCGAAAAATCATGTGACCTGAAGCCGAGAGCATCATTTGTTTGGCAACCCGTTTTGTCTTGGCTGGTTCCCACACTTTTCATAAATAGAAGGTTTATGGCAACCAAGAGTGGTATCATGCTTATTTGTATCAGCATAAATTGTAGGTGTCCATGTGCATTAAGCATTTTACAGCCACGCAGTAGATAGTAAAGGCTGGTCCTGATACGAGAAATTTGACAATTGATCTTGAATACCAGCCAGAAGAATTTACGTTCAATGCTTGCATTGCAAGAAGTCTCTATATCCAAACAGATGCATGTGACACTTCCAATCTATTCTTCTAAAGTTAAAAGCCCGATGGCTCATCTCTCACAAGTCTGTCTCATTGCTCTAAAGGTTTGTCAATGCTGATCTTACGGTTCCAAGGTTGGGTCCCTAACGAGAAGAGAAAAGGACGCTTCGGGTGTATGAAACATCCCCGGGCGTTGGTCAAATTGGAGTCTCACTTCTAGCCAACCTGAGTGCCTACCTGGTAGCTTCATCACAGCTGCACACCCAATGAGACCAACATGGATTGAGGAATGGTTGAGCTGGTTGTTCACAAAGGATCGGCAACAGAGTAGTCACAAGAATCGGACAAGTCCTGCAAACTGGACCCAGTTTGAAAGTCATTTCGCAGATTTTCTCGTTGACTTGCCAAGTCACCAGCCATAGGACAAGTCTTAAGTCATTCACCTGTCACTGCAGTCAGCTGACTGCACATGACTAGCTATTGTGCGATCTGTTCTTTTGCTTTTGTGTGCAACTTGTTTATCCATGGTGAAGGCATGGGAGTGGAACTCCTTAAGTTGTAGTTTGCACGTGTCATCCACAAATTTCGGACTTCTTTTGCTATGTAGAATTTCCCAGGTTGTGCGGCTTCTCGCAGTTTCAGCACACTGAACCATCATTGGAACTAACACAAACTGCCCGGGTGTTAGTCACTAAGGGGTCCGCTGGAGTGCTTCCAAGCTGTAGGCTGTTGCTTTGTCGCTAGTCCTGGTAGCAGACTCTGTGCCTGGGGTCGGCACCACCCTTGTGGTTGTCATTTTTGGAGCCACGCTTTACCTCGGGTCCCTGTTGAATCTGCATGGTCGCTTAGAGAATCTTGCTCTTAGATCGACCCCGAAACACAGCAGATGCGCTTCGCCCAAAGTCACCGAGTGATACAGTTCGAAATCACTTGCCAAAGCTTTAGTGGTTCCTTCTGGCCTCAGATTCAACAAGGATTTTCTGATGTGTTCCGTGTGAAGATGTTTGATGTTGACTATAGATGACTTTGTTTTCCAAGAAGATTTGGTGCCATGCCACGCACGTGCAAGTTCGTCGGATACATCGTCCGGCTGTGATGTGAAATTTATTTTGATATGAAGCAGGCCCCGGCTAAATCAGGTGATCCCCACCGAGGCAGTAGCTTGGAAGTAGCGGTTCCCATAGTTTGGGTCAAGGCAGGTTGCATTTCTTCTGTGGAACATATTGCGGTGCTGTGCCCACAGCTCCAAGACCATGGTGTTGAAAGAATCCGGTGCCACGGCTTCTGATGTTCCACCATTGGGAACGGCTGAGTTGCTGAGACTGAATGTGGACGAAGTACAGAACAGCTGACTTCCGCGATAAGATCCACAGGCCCTTGCGACTGACAAATGTGTTTCCGCATGATCAGCAAGACCAGCAAGAACATAGGCGGACCAGGGCTCAGTCGCCATGAAAAAAGGTTCCCCGGCGCACATCCCGCTTGGATTTCGCAGAGCAGGGCATGTTTGTTTTTTATTTGCCGCCAAATGCGCGAACCGACGGTTCAAAATAGGGCGGTGGAAAGAAGGAGCTTCGCCCGCCGAAAAGATGCGTCCATTGCGCCGCTGTCGTTTGTTGCCTTTCGTGGGCAGCGTCGCTGCAAGCGTTCCCCTTGATATGCGCAACGGCCACTCGGCGCGATTGTTTTCCAACACGTGGGCCACCCAATAAGCCAGTTGCGTTGCCAAGTTTTGGGGATCATGTAAGGACAACCCCGCACTCACACATTCTCTATGAAGAGGTGCGGTAATTTTAGCGGTGGCAAATGACAGGACTCCAGCTGCACCCAGCTGGTGACTTCCATGAGCGATGCTTTGATGAAGCGCTATTGCAGGGCAGCTCAGGGGTTCGGATGAAGCAACCCAAGATTTCCCAAGTCACTTGATCCTTGAAAATGCCATTAACGGGGCCGGCGCTCGGCCTAATGGCATTACTTCTCACAGATCCACACAGCAGGCCAGAAAATTATGATGAAAGCCATTTTCAAGCCACGCGTTGAATCAAACCCATGCAGCCAAGTGCCCCTTATGGGTGACAATATCGGAAACATTTTGTAGCTGGCACTCCCGCCGCCAAGTTCCAACAATCATTGAAAGCATCCAAACAATGATTTTCTGTGGCACGCAATGCGGAGGATGCAGGTTTCCACGCTCATTTTTTTGGCAACACAAACGCGAGCGTTGTTTAGCGTAGACAGCAAATTGGGGCTAGTAACTCCGAGCCCCAAAAATGGCGTTTTCTTCCCCAGGCTTTGAGCCAACGTGAAGTGGAAAGAAATCCACAGTTCAACAGATGCACGTGTCTAGCTACGAGTGTTAGGATTTACTGAGAAAGAGTTCACATGGGGCACTGGGAATTCTGTCATTTGTTTCTTTCGTTTCTGCGACGATTCCCATGGCATAGCCATCTCCCTGGATGTCTTAGGCGGAGACCTCAGCCGCACCGGTGAGAACCGCGGTAGCAGCGCCAAGAGCTGCGATGGAGGCGCCCCCCGGAGTCCAAGGTGGTGAGGCCCATCTCTTCGCTTCGAAGGAGTTACTTTGGAGGATGTTTGTTCTGTTCAAATTCATTATATGGTTTAAATGTGTTGTTTTTTTCAAATTTTGATGGTCAAAGTTTTTCTAATTCGTTCAATCGTTGAAAGTGCTTGGTGACTTCATGTAATTGTTGACATTTAGTTTCGTGTTGGTTGTTGCTGATGCTACTGATTTTGTTGCCGTTGTGGGACAACATAGGGTACCCAAATATATCCGCATTGGAAAATTTACAACACTGACCCACCACCAAGCAAGTCAACCAACAAAAGCAACAGTGACAGTTACTGATATGGCCCCAGGTTGTACATTGCAATCTACTGTAGTTTTGTTTGCTGCAAGGTTATGGGTTTTGAATACGTGATTCTTGACAATCTGGAACATCCATCATGTTGAATGGACCCTGTTTTGGCAACCCTTCTATCACTTTTCTACCCTGACACCTTGCATCACCAGGGAGAAAGAGAGAGGGATATGGCAGAAGTTTCCTCATGTACCGCCTCAATTCTTGTTGGCGGATTACATTGTTTTATCGGCAGGATGTTTTTGTATGAATTTGGAGCCTTCAAGATCATTTGTTGAAATTTTCGTTCATGGGTTTTCGGATCACCCTGGATGTTTTCACATGGAAAGGTATCTACAGTGTTTCACATCTTGTCATTAGGAAACCAGCATTTTCTCTGCATGACGAACTTATTGGTTCGAAGCCTTCGCGCAAAGCGTCATTGAAGCTCACCTGACCTCTTGTTGGATATAGAAGAGTACCATTTTAGTACCGTTTTCTATCGATTTTCTCTCCTTTTTTTATCCCTGCTTATCGAGTTTTTGTCTCTGCGAAGCCTGTGAGAAACTTAAGCGAAAGATTGAAAATATTTTGCATTCTGCCCATCTCGCCCAGAAAGCACGGAATCGGTGAAGAAGGCCCTGGCCAACAAGATGTCTGGGAGCTCAGCGGACAGGCGATCAGAAGTGAATGAATTCTGATTGCTGCATAGCGTATTGCTTGATCCCAAGAGCAGCACCATCAGAAAGCGGAAGGAAGATCGTTGACCCATCATTTCGTGTTTTTATCATGTTTCTGAGTGAGTTTGATGACACTGAAATGAGATTTGGTGAAATCGTCCGAAAAATGCGTGAAAGATGGGCATTGTGTCGTTCCTGGAAGGGTTGCTTCGTCAATTTCAACGTGTCAGTAGCAACCATCCTTGCAATTTCGCCATTCTTAATAACGATCATGTCAAAGAATCGTATTTGTTGTTTTGATGATTGACAACTACGTTGGACAACAATGTTGGATAGCTATGGGCCATGGGTAATAAGTTCTGCTCATAGATATGATCAAGACTAGAGACAACCCACACTATGTTTGTTAACAGTTGATAATTCCGGCCAATAGTGACTGCCAGTGAAAGTAAAAGTGAAATACTGGTTGACAATAACCGACAAATTCCGGACACCTGCCAAGTTTGACGCTTGGACTCTGACCCGCCCTTTACCCCCAACTTTCCTTTCAAGCGGACATGCGGTGTGGATGAACATTGTCGCAATGTTGAAACAGATTCTAAACCATTCTCAGTCATAGATAGTTTGATAACTGAGTTGGCTGATACTGGTTCATCATGGTTGAGGATGATCTATCAGGATGAACAGTACTTGATCAACAATAGCCCCCAGCACATAATGATGGTGGATGATGGCTGATAGTATCATTCACAACAGCTGATCATGATTAAGCGAGCTTGGTGAGGGTTGATAACAACATTTGCTAAATAACTATCAGTTAATAGTGCCAGGAATAGGTTTCCAAGTTATCAGTATTGCACGATTGTGGCTTGAAAAGGCTGAATAGATTCCATCAGGGTCAATGGTGATTCTGAATAGTGCGTGTTGGTGATTACGAATGATAAAAGTGAAGAACAGTCAATCGTGATAAACCGCTGGTTTGTAAATTCATTGATAAGTCATCATGTTATCATGCTTGAATGATGGGTGATCATAGTCAAACATTGAAAATGATGGGTAACACTTTCTAATGGTTGATCATCTTTGCTCATTGACAGCATCTTCACTCAGTGACAGACATGGTGGCTGATGGGTAACTGTGATAAATCCAGGTCAAAGATTGTGGATAATTAACAATATTTACTCATGTTTGAAAATGATCAAGGAAAACAAGATATGATGAGAGTGATTTTCAATGAATCATATTCAGCACCAGAAAAATGATTCCTTCGCCTAGTGCTCCTGACAGGTTCAGTCATTGCGGTGCTTGGTGCATCTTTGACTTCGACGATCCCAGCGTGTCATATGGCCACGTGGGCGGCAAATAAGCGGTTCCTAGGAACATGGAGATTGAATTTTTGCAAAACCTGTTCCCTTCAGTACCTTGAAGTTGTTCAGGATCCCTGGTGTTTGTTCCTTCAAATTTTAATGTTCTGTTGAAATATAGCAGTGCCAGCGGTCTTGAGGCCTTCCTGATAGGGTGATTTCATGACGAGCCCCAGTTTCCTGAGAGTCAACGGTCTTGGCCGGTTGATGATACATTGATCGATGATGAATGATGACGGTAATCTTTGTCATAGCCAACCAGTTGGGGAAGCACCATTCCTTGCTTCAAGCAGCATCTGAGGTTGGTATCCTGAGGGCAGTTGCTGGAAGAAAGGAGGTGGGAAACAGGGCACGACACCCCCCATCGGCTAAACAAGAAAATTGCCAAATTGCCAAATTGCTGACTGAACAATCTCAGATTAGAAAACATTGGGATGTTAGGAGAAAACATTGCTTCAGTCAGCTCTTGAAGTTCAGTCCGGTCGAAAATGGCTTCGCTGGTCTGAACAGATCCAGCCCGTTTTGTTTGGGGCGATGGTGCTGGTTTGCTTCATGTTACAGCTCGCAAGTAGCAGTGCCCCAATCCCGCGAGGCACGACCATGATGGCATAAGAAACCGCACAACCATTTGAATTGCTTCAAGAGGAATCTGAATTATTGCACAACGCAAGTAAACTGTTTTAAGTATAATCAAGTTATTTCAATTAAAGATATTTCAAGTTGTTAATTGATATTTGAATATAGTTAAGTTTTTAAGTTATTTCAATCACAGGCAAAGTTATATTAAGTGTGATGTTTTTTTTCAATGTTCAGTGTATATTCAAGCAAAGTAAATGTTTTTTTTTCCAAAGTTCCTTTGGACCAGTTGACTGATCTCCGTTGTGTCACAGGATGCGAAGGCCACCCCGAAGAGAGCGCTGCTCAGCTGTTGAAGGCCAACTCCTGCGAGGCGGAAAGCTATGGCGTTGGGCACGACGTTGGGCGGGGGGCGATGGGTCGATCTTGGGATGTCAAACGTGATCCTTTCAAGTGATGGGTGGAGATGTCCGTGGTGATAATGTGATGGATCGTTTCAAGTTGTGAAGGAAACTGGGCAAGAAATGAATATTCTTACGGGAAGATCCATCTTTGATGTGGATAGTTTCTCTTTCTGCGAGTTTTCTGATCTTTTCATCTTCTTTTCATCTTTTCTTCTCTGTTTATTCCTTTCTCTTCTTTGCCACGGCAGCCCCAACTCAGCGGTGTGCAGTTGACCACAACGACGACCACTTCGACCAGCACCAGCACGTCCACGACCACCTCCACGACCACCACTTCCACTGTGGGGCCCTGATCTGTTCGCACTTCAACACTTTCACAGTGCAGAAGTTTCGACATTTTTTTCCCTGAACTCATGAATGAAAGTGTTTTTCCTTTCTAGCTGAATTCCCTTGAAATTTATCAACATCATGGTGGTCTTGTATCACCTCCTCACATGTCATGATGAACCTCCAAGCTATATCAGATAGGTTCCTAGCTCTTGGCCAAGCCAACAATCCACTGACTACAGTGACCACAGATGACTACTAGTAAGTAAAGCCATGTAAACCTAAGTAAAGCTAAGCAAACTACAAGTTAATCAGATTTTAAAAGTAAGTAAACCCTTGTTTTAAAGCTAAGTAAAGGAGTCTGAGTAGACTAAAACTCCACCCATCAGTGACTCCGCTGAGTCTACCACTACCACCTCGACCACCACGGTGACCACCACCACGGTGACCACCACCTCCACTGTGCGGAAGCCCAAATGAGAAGCTCCACTGGGAACTTCGCCAGGGACCCCACTTGGGCAGAGGTTAGGAAGGTCTTCCCACCTGCTTAAGTCACACTAACTTGAGCATAAATCTATTGATATTCAAACTATTTATGTTGTTTCTTCCACACTTTGGTCGTGCAGGAAGATGATGGCCAGACTTGGCAAGTGGTCACCGAGAGCAAGATGGAGTATGAGTATCTGCATGATCTGAACTCCTCTTCTGACTTTGTGTCAAGCTCCAAAACTGGATTCGACCCACCTCGTCGGGTTTGTTCCAATGCGAGTCCGTGAGATTACTCTGTATGCTTGCCCATATTTCGGGAGCCTACTACCAATAACTATGATTCCCTACTTCTGTTTTTTTGGCATATCTTCAAAATACAAAAACAACAACAGGAAATTTCCGCATATCAAGCATTGCATTTGGCAGAAGACCTTGCCTTTGTCAAGAGATTGGCGCCCAGCAATCCTCATCCAAATTGACGGCTAATTCCGCTTGTTGGTTGGTGAATGCAAGCATCAAACTACCTACTATGACTACTAAGACCTACAAAGTGATTCTTGTGATGGGACGGGATGATGATACTAATGAATATAGTGGCCATGTTTGGACGCACCGGATGCCGATTTTTGATCTCATAGCTTAGTCACTCGATCACCCTCTACTGGATCGAAGTCGCCATCACCTCCAAGTTAGCTACAAAATGCCGGTTGCAAATCGGGAAAGAACACGGTGGCAATTGGATGATTCGGGGTCCATGGCCGGCTCAACCCTAGATATGCTCAACAAAGACCCTCCAATTAGACTTCAGAGTTGAGGCCCCTCATATTCCTGTCGGCCGAGAGGGGTCATCTCTCATGCGCCTTCAGATCACATCGACCTCCACGACAACCACCAGCACCTCCACCACCACTTCCACCACATCCACGGTGGGCACAGACAGTGGTGTTCTTCATGACATCAAAATGCTCCACTGCACTTGAAAATTACTGAGATCTTGCAGCCGTGTGAACCGATCCCAGGGATCAACATTTCAAGATCGGTGCATGTAAGACGTAGCCGGTAGCCTGATCTAAGATGAAATCAACAATTCTCAAAACTGGGTGAAAGTTGTTGGATTCCCACTAGTCAGTTTGTTGCAGACCATTATGACCTGGGAATTTCTACCACAAATTGACCTGGCTCCAGTCTACCACGACGACAACTACCAGCACCACCACTATCACCACGACCACCACTACCAGCACCAGCACCACGACGGTCCGGCGCTGAGAGCCAATGCCAGAGATGGCATTTGTCCTCGTTTCTACCTGAGAGCAACTTACAACTAAACAGATACATGAATGTGTCTATATTTTTTGTATATGTATTTATTTATTTTGATTTATTTGTTTATTTGCACATGGAGTACCAACCACAAACAAGACATATACCCTCCATACATGTGCAATCATGTACAGTGTATGCATAGACAAACAACATACACAGTCATCATAGGCACAGCAACCACAACACATGTCTTTCATACTTGTTTATCGTCACTGCGAATGGCTCTCAGGTGACCACTACAACCACCACCAAGACCACCACCACGACCAGCACCAGCACCACCACCACGGAGACGGTGCAAGGGGGGCCATGGGGGTCCCGAAACCTCGGCAATGGAAATGAAAGGATTCCACCGTTGGAAATTCAACACACAAATCACAAGTCCTTCAAACACTTGAAGTCAGATTTATTTTGAAGAATCGAAGTCAGATTTATTTTGAAGAATCGAAGTCAGATTTATTTTGAAGAATCGAAGTCAGATTTATTTTGAAGAATCGAAGTCAGATTTATTTTGAAGAATCCAAGTCAGAACTTGAAGCAGAGCCCTTTGGATTATGAAGTCATGACAACAGCGACGCAGTCCACCACCACTACCACTACTTCCACAAGTACGACCACGTCAACCACCAGCACCTCTACCATCACCACAACCGTGCCTTGGTGAGCGTCACTAAGTTGGTTCCCAGTCAGATTGTGAAGTAAATGAAAGGATTGAAAGGATACAGAAAGGATACAGAAAGGATACAGTATCCTTAGCTGTGAAGGAAATGAAGTTTGCCAGTTATGAAGTTCATCTTCCCAGTGCCCAAATTTGCAGATGCAGATACCCCGCCATCCAAGGAGAATCTCAATAGTCACTTCTAATGGTGTCCTTGGGTCCATCCGATTTGTGGGTGTAGTTTCATATTTGTTTCACTCTTGCCAGGAGTAAATGGTTCAGCACTCCGAAAGAGGCTGCAGTACTTGTGGTTTTCCTACAGAAGTTGTCGTTTTAACTCGATTTGGGTGCTGTATTTGTTGCTGAGCTCATTGGTCCTTGTTCCCTGCCATGGAACGATGACAATCCATTGCTACCTATTGTGACAAAGTATATCTTCCAACATGGTCACATCCCAGTCTGTGTGTCTCACCCACTGCATGCCCTTGAACGGTGGGTGAAGTGCCCAACATATCTCGCCATTCCATGGGCCCATACGTAGTCCTATTCGATTCCTCCATCACTTGGTCCCAAAAGGATAGAACTGAGAAAAATCAGAAAGGCTTCTGTTAAGACTCTTATATTCTATTGTATTCTTAGATATATACTCTGTTTTATTCTATGAAACTTCCTTTCTTTACTCCGAAAGACTATCAGTCCAGCAGAAATTGAATGCAGCCAGTGGTGCTCCAGAAACTGCTTTGAGAAGGTGTCGAACCAACCTTGGATCGCAGAAGTTGCAATTTAGTTGTGCAAAGAATCAAACATTGACATCGTCCATATGGGTTTGTCATAATGTTTTTTCTACACGAATCCAGTTTCATCAGTTCATGTTTCAGCATGTTTTCATAAGTCAACATGATTCATGATACTGATTTAAATCCAAATCATGTTTGTTTCCAAATCCAACGAATCCTTTGTCGTCGTGCGCCGATCTCAGTCTACAAGCACCACCACCATCACCACCACCACCACGACGACATCGACCATCACCACAACGACCACCTCCACGGCAACAAGCTCAGTGAAAAACGTGCCGGTGCTGCCAGTGCTGCGAGTGCTACAGCCCTATGCTTTTGAGTTCCCAGGGGGACTTAAGAATCAGACACATCTTGTTTTGACAAAAGGTAAAGTGAGAGTTCAGAAATGACACGTCATGCAGATTGATGGATCGTTGATGTTTAATTTGTTGATGCTGCTCTGATGATCTAAAGGTGATGACAATGATATGATGACATGTTGCTGGGATTACGACAATGTCGTGATGCTATGTTTTCATGATGTGTTGCATTTACTGATGGCAATGATAGTGATGATCTTGACGAGAACTACCTCGCATGCACCTCGTGACCTCAGAAACAACCTTCGACGTTGATCCCTGGCTGTCCACAACCTGATGTCCTTGGACATAAGTAGATCCTATCAGGGACATACAGATCTTCAGCTTGAAAGGCATCAGGTCACCATCTTAGCAGTTCTCCAAGCTTCACATGCTGAGACCACCATCACTTCAACTTCTACCACCACGACCAGCACCACGACGACCACCACCAGTACCAGCACTGTGGGCGTCCTCAGATTTTCCGACAAAGGGTCAACCAAGTATTCGGCAGAATGAAAGCACTGCCAGAGTGAAAAATCATAACTGTTTCAAGAAATGGGTAAGAACCCCATCAAAAATAATACTTCCTAAAGAAAGACAAAACATTTTGGGGTTTTGCAATGTACTTCCTTTTAGGAAGCATTCAAACGTGAATACAGCTGCGGGCTGCAGATCACACTCAGAATTCGGCCACTTCTTTGGCCAGGACCGGAGGCTGTCTTTTGATTGTGGTCAAAAGCTTTGCATGGCAAACATGATCGTTTCTTCGAGCACCTTTCGTGTACCCCTTGTGGTTTAAGATGGCGATAATTTCAGCAATTTTGGATGATTTACGTAGACAGATACTGCAAATTGTTCATTGCCAGATACTAGCAGATTAATCAATGATAGTCAACAGTGCGCTGTCCCTGCCTTTCCGCAACTGCTGACTTGCTGTCTCCAACCATCTCATGCGTTTGGTTAGCTTTCATTCAGCATGTTACGTTGCCATCATCAACCATTATCACCTATCCTCTACCGACCGAAAATTCTTTCTTTCACGCTCAGTCAACAGCGTAGGCTATCCCTTGTTGAAACCGTGCTGGGTCAAACTGCGATCAAGGTGTCTGAATGCTGATGGCAGGGCAACCATCCATGTGCCCATACTTGGTGTTGCTCTCACCATCAACTTTATAATTTACGTGTATTGGTAATTTATGGGTCAAAATTCATCGAAATTCCATGTTCCTTGCAGGGTTGTTCTAACAACTCCCCATGTTTGTTCATATTTCATTGAAATGGTGTGACGTTTCAGCAACGGGTGGCCTTGCTGACAGTACTGCGCTCAGACCACCAAAACATCAACGACCACCACCACTACGAGTACCACCACCAGCACCACCACAGCCACAGTCGCAGCCTCAAAACGGGAGTTGTTCAGAGGCTTTGTCGAAATGTTTCAGGATTTGGGCGGGGTAAAGTGGACGGCGGTTGGATGTTTGAACTTCGGGAGAGCAAACTGAGTTTAAAATCCTTCTTGCTATTACGAGGTGGTAGGGAGAGCAGCTTCAATTTTTGGTGATGTGATGGCTGAGAATTTGGCTGAGAAAACTGTGTGTTTTCAAGTGCTCTTCAACCACTTATGCCGATTTGGACATTGATTTTCACTCTTGGTTTGGTTCTGTCCTTTGGTTGCGAATCATTCGAAGACTCAAAGATTGGAATCGACAAATTCTCAGATTCCAATCTACAATTGGTTTTTAAATTCTCTATAAATTGAAATGGCGGTGCTTCGTTGCAAACCTCGTAGAAATGGCGGTGAAGTGACCACGCGCTGAGACCACGACCACCAGCACCACGACCACGAGTACCTCCACCACTTCCACGTCCACAATTACTTAGATTGGAATCGACAAATTCTCAGATTCCAATCTACAATTGGTTTTTAAATTCTCTATAAATTGAAATGGCGGTGCTTCGTTGCAAACCTCGTAGAAATGGCGGTGAAGTGACCACGCGCTGAGACCACGACCACCAGCACCACGACCACGAGTACCTCCACCACTTCCACGTCCACAATCACTTCAACCACGACCACCACCACCTCCACAATCACCACAACCACCACGAAGGTCGGAACAGTCAGCACTGGAGCTGAGCTTGACAAAGCTGGTCATGGAGGGTTTTTGGAAAAACAAATATTTCGCAGTGTTGGATATGACATGGCATTATGTCGAGGTTGGGTGTATACAATGGATTTTCAGAACTTTTCTCCAAGCATTCAAAGCGGGTTTACAGCGGCTCTATTTGGCCACCACTCGCTTTTGAGTGCGTAAAGAAGTGATCCACTCCCTCATTTCCTCACTGCACCCCAAGTGCCAGGAGCCACGAGCAACTTGGCGGCACGCTCTCGTACAGCTTATAACATATCTCAGGGTCTTTTTCTGTTTTGATAATTGTGAGTTTGAGCTCAACAAATCCTGTGAAATACAGTACGAGGAGACCTTTCCTGATGTACGTCACTCTATTCTCGCAAAAAATTCTAAACTTGTTTGATCCTAGCGGACATCCTTGACTTTTTTGCAACTGTATAAACAGTCAGATCGAATGCCTTCCATGGCACCTATGCTTCAAAATTGTCGCAGATTGTTGGGTGGGAAGAGTCAATGAATCCAATCAGCCCCCAAGCTCAAGAGTTGATTTGGTAGCTTATCATTAACCATGGGTTCATTGATCATTGTAAAACAGTGCTGATGCAAATACTTTCATGGACGGCTTGAATCTCAACCAAAATCATGGATCATCTCTGCGTCATCTCTGAGTCATCTCTCCCACTTCTATGACAATCATAGGCGCATCATGCCGTGTTTGGGGGCCAAGTGGCAGCCAAGTGGCAGCCAAGTGGCAGCCGAGGAGACCTGTGACATCTGTGACCTGGAAAACCACACAGATGCAGAGCCGACACATTTCCGAAGCTGCGCTTTCGACAGATTTCTTTGGCACTGGAAAATTGCAGAAATTCCTTGGCTTTCTGAATTCAGAAGTGCTTTGCAAAATGCTGAGATTCCCAGTCCCGTGCATTCACAGCGTGCCCTTCGCTACCTCCAACGGGTTGGTTTTCCCTGACTCGCCAGGCCGCTTCCTGGACTCCCAAGAACAACGGCTCAATCACTCTGAAAGGACTCCATTGAGACTCCACTAAGATATGTCAAAAAAGGGAGAACCTTAAGCTGGGCTCAACATCCAAGATATCTCAAGAGACAGGTTGAGAATCTCAAGTATGTGATACGTAACTCTAGGATGGCTGATCATCAACCCAGAGTTTGGTAGTAACCCTCACAGATGACTGGCTGTGATGGTCCGGCAAAGACAGTTAGGCTGAGAGATGTCTTGAGGGACACATGTTGACACCTTTCCATTAATATTTCCCCACAGAATCAGAGGAAAGCGAAGGGACCGTTAAGGGACAAGGTTTCATGAAAACAAAGGTGTTTTCTCGGACCGTTTGTTTCGGTGCCCTTTTTGATTTTGTTGTTTTTGGGTACTACAGAACTGCAGGACACGCGATTGAGAACTTGCTGAAGCAGGCTGCCAGGGCGGGATAGCGACTGACCTCAGAGGAATGGATTTGTTGCGGCACTGTATGTTGGCACTGTGGGAGTCGTAGGACGGCATGACCTGGGAGTTGATGTGGAAGAGCATGGAGAAGCCCAACATGGACAACTCCTTCCTGCTGCTTGGAGCAATCTCGTTGTGACCGTCCATTTAACCTCTACACTTCTTGCAGAGATTGTAACCCTTTGCGAATAAGATGAACATCTCAAGCACTTCAATTTTCAACGTTGTTCCTTGTTGGTTCGAACAGATGCCTCTTGGCCCCAGGAATGTGGAACCAAAAAAATGACAGAGATGGCCATGTTGAGTTCCCAGCTCCTTGATGCTCCTTGCAATTGAAACATTTCGGCATCTCTAAAATCAGCTCCCGTACATAGCTTTGGAAGACTTGAGACTTTTTCCCAGACCAGCATCTCCAACATCCCCAACATCCCCAACCACAAACCACACTTTCCCAAAACTTCTCGACATTTCCCTATACTTCTCTACGCTTCCCCACACTTTCCCTA
>VSDK01020102.1:344877-358919 GCA_009767595.1 Symbiodinium kawagutii | reverse complement strand
GAACCGCTCAGTTGCCTCCGTCTCTGTGAACTTCACAGGTGGGCACGTTTTGGGGTGAGCAGAGGTGTACCAGTGAACGTGTGGAGCATAGTCCAAAAAACAGATTCACATTTTTGTTGAAATATCAAGGGAGTGCTCAACCATCAAAGTGGGATGGATCAACTATGGGAATTCTGAGCCACTGGTCATGGCATATCTCTGCTGATGGTTCATCTCTCCAGCGATCAAGGTAGGAGATGTGGGGAGATGCTGCCACTGTTGTATCAATTTGCACAGCCAAGTAGGACACATGATTCCTAGCCATATGGCTGTTTGAATGGAATCGTTTCAAAAGACACGATCGATGTATGATGCCATTGAGTTGTTCATCCAGTGACTGGTAGGCAGGATTCTTACCGCTGGTCCGCCAGATCGCTGTCAAATCTGTAGCTTCCTTGAAACTTCTCGGTACTTTTTCAGGATGTTCAATTGGAAAAAACGAGCTGTGTTGTTCGTGTTGTTCTGTTGGCAGCGATTTGCCGGTGGCCCCCTTCTGAGGTTTGGCAGCTTGTCATGCCACTGCGATGAAAAGTCAATTAGATCAATTAGGATTTTGTGTAACCTCTTTGCTGGCAAACTAACATGCCTAGATATGGAACTCAAAGTTTGCGGACATTGTTTTCTCTACGAATATTTGTGAAAAATGTCACAATTTGCGATGTTAGAAATGTCACAGTGTGATGTTGTTTTTTGGGAGGTGAGCAGCTGGGCACCCAAATCGTGTCACCCTGGAGTTGTTGGATCGCCTTGATTTCTTTGGCGTGTGAAATTCCTTTGGCTTTCATCTCTGCAGGACATGATCTCACGCTGAAGCGTGCGACTGAGACCTCGCAACGCGAGTGAAACAAAGTCCGTTCAATGTTGAAACTTAAACGGTGTTGTCATTTGAGACATTCTCAAGCGCAATGAATCAAGTATCGAGCATGGTAAGCATGGTAAGCATTCTGAAGCCACAGATTTCGCTCTAATTTTCTTAAGCACAGTTTCATTCCTAACAAATTCATGTTCAAACTGTATCGCTGGCTTGTTTTCAGCTCCCTCCTTGTGCTTAAGCTCCAGTTTCCTCGTGAACAGACAGTAGGTTCCCGAGCGTCAGGAGCATTTTTGATTGCAAGTGTGCTTGATGATATAAGGTAACTATTGTGCAAAGTTATATGATTCATGGTTAGACTGGTTAGACTATGCTTTGATGATTTCCAATGTTTACAAATCGCACTTAGGTCACGGTTGTAAGTTGTCTTCCGAAGGTCCAGGTTTGGCGCCTCAAAGAAGTGAGTTTCCAGTTCTTCAGAGTGACACTGCCCTGACACAAAATTTCACTGCTCAGATCAGAAGCCTCCAAGCTTTGCAAAACAGCTGGGCAATGGCATTGCCAAAATCGAGTGTCGATGGAGTCAAGTTCCATCATTGGGGTGCCCTCATCAAATGCTAAAGTGATTCAGTGATGCTTTGCTTCCCAAATATTTTCATTTCCATGCACAAACTCCCCGAGCATCAAAATTCACTTGACCATGAAAAGTTCAGGTTCTTATCAAAAGCTAAGATGTAGTCAGCGTACATTTGCTTACTAGCGGTTCATTGTGCATAACAATGGTTGGCGAAGCTTCGTTCACAGTAGCTCGTAATGATTCCGAATGCTTGGTTGTTAAGAAAAGTTGCTATTGATGCTTGAGAGGTTGGAGCCTGTGAGAAGGGGCCTGCTACCATCGCTTGAAGCTGCAGATGACCGGGTGCCATGTCAATCCCAGTGCGCTTTGTGATCATCGGCAGCGGTGGATCCAGCAGCCTTCCCAATCTCAGGTGCGAACTCAGGATGTTTCTATAGGAACTCATAAGGTACTCATGATGTAGATCAGGTCATGATGTACTCATGAAGTACTTCCGCGAAGAAGTAGTAAGCGATGTACTCATGGTACAGGTCATCCATAAAGAATACTAAGTTGATGCAGTGCCAAGCTACTCACTTGGACCACAGAGCTCCCAGTGGATGACACCAGAAGTACGGATGGAAACGGCCAGAAGCACCAGAGGCTGGGTCCAAATCTTGAATTACAAATGTGGTATCATTTTATTATGCAAGTAGATATCTCAGATTTCCACCCTTCATGAGCCTCTTGTCATTCATCCCTCATTCATCATGGATCTTCATTTCCAGTTGTTATTTGTACTGAAGCATCAGCACCACACCTCCTTAGTCATTGCTGAAGCACAGCATTGCCAGGCATGTGCTTCAATCGGAAGCCAAGTGTAAGGTGTGCCTTGAGGTGCCACAAGGGCTGTCGTTGAAACTGCACAAGAAATAGGATGACGAGGAATGATGAGAAGGAGAAGAAGAAGAAGAAGTGATCCTAATGAAGTTTAATTTGTTTATTGGTAAACGATGGGCTGATAAAAAACAATGTGTACATGCCTCCAGAATTTTGAACTTCCCTCCTCCACCCACTGAGCAGCAAAGTTCCTTTCTTAGTCGAGAAGTTTTGCTTATCGTGCTTCTCTCCACAGGGCTGGGAGAATCCAGACTCGAAAAATCGACGTGGCAATCCTTGCGCCTTGGTGGATATTTTTTCAGATCTCTTTCTTCGAAGAGGAATCAACTTTTGCACTTTCTTCAAAATCGAATGGGATTTTTTGTAGGATTCTTCAAATCTGTCGAGGGGCTTTTGCACTTTTCTTTGTTGGATTTTGTTTCGGCTGTCGATTTTGTTTTTCTTCGAGGTATGTTGGTCACAGTTCGGACTGCTGAGCCGCAGCATCTGCTGGTGGACTGCGGCAAGACCTTCGAGGAGGTATCGGAACATCGAACAGTAAGAGATCTTCAAACGCGTTGCAAAGTCTGAAACAAAATAGATCTCTACTGCAAGCAATAGGCGACCAATAGACTTTTCAAGAAATCAAGAGTGGAAAATTACAAGCTAGTAGGATTGATCATTTAAGGTGTGGTCAAGACTGGATGGTAGCAGTTTATGACTAACAACATGATTCTTAAGGTGGCAAAAACTTGAAGCGATGTTGGCTGGTGAGTTTTCGATTTAAGTTGCACCCCATATCTCAGGAGCAAAATGCTGCTGGATGGTCAGTTTCATGATCTTTCCCATCTTATTGCAATTGCAGCTGTTGCTATTGCTGTGGTAATCGGTCTTGTTCTTGATCTTGTCCCTTCTCCTTGTTGCTGTGTCTTTTGGGAGAAACGAAAAGCATGTGTTCACACATGATTGTGTCCTAGCATGAAGAAAGACACATTGTGTCCTTGGGAGTGATGTCTTCTTTCTTTCCATGTCCCACTGTCGTTGACAGTGCTGAAAGCCAGGCTGTTCGGCGACACTTCCCCAAACTGGGGGTACAAGGCGTCAACGCTGCTTGGTGGGGAGACGGGTCACCAGGTACTCCAAAGCATCACTTCAGGGCGTAACTTGTCGGCTCTTGACGCCGGTGAAAGAAATGAAAGCAAGTTGAGAAGAAAGATGTGACACTTTGCATTTCTATACCGACTCCAAGATAACCTGAAAGAGTCTTAGTCAGCTTGACACGATCTTTAAAGGAGGAGGACATCAGCATGATTCAGATCGTTTTGGTTGGAACAGTGGCTGATATGTGTTGTTGCCTCTTCGGTTTGTTAGTCAACCGCTTCTTTTTGTTCATCTTTTATCCTCTTTTTTTATCTTCCCTTATTTTCTCTCTTTTTTATCCTTTTTTATCTATCCTCTCTTTTTTATCGCTCTTCATTGTCCACAGCGCAGCATCTCCTCCAAGGCTGTTTTGCTGACCCACGGCCATGCCGATGCCATCCTCGGGCTGGACTCCTTGCGTGAAGTCACTCGCAGAACATCCCATGGTGGGATTCAAAACGTAGGACCTTGACACCTTCGTTTTGACACCCGACTTTAGCCCAGCAGATCCAAAGGAGAAACTATCAAAGATGTAGGAATTGCAAAGCAATCCGATACTAAGCAGCCCCCGTGATTTCTACAATGCTCCGTCAGCACCTGTTTTAATGTGTGGTCTCAGATGGCTGAAATCTAAATCTGGTGCTCCAGCATTGGTTCGAGGTGCAGTTGGCTCGTGAACCTGTGAATCAATGGGTCCTGAAACAGAAGACGCCTATCTTCGCCAGCAGAGACACTGTCAAGGAGGCCAGGATATGGCTGCAGTGTGCTTTTTCAGAGCTCAGTTTTTGATTCCAAGTAAGTGCTTTGGCTCTACAGACAGGGTGCAAAGTGTTTGGTTTTCGAAGGATCAAAAGAGAAATGTAAAAGCAACGAATTGAAGGGGAAATCCCCGTTCAAGTGTGAGAAGTGGAAAAAAATTTGGAAGTCACCTGTTGAAGTGCGAGAATCGAAACCTGTGTCGAGGTGTGGAGCCACTTCCACTACATGTTACCGGAGGGCAGCGGTTCTCCCACCTTGCGTAGGAGGACTTCCATGTCTCGGATCTCTGGCAGCACTTGTTGACGTAGACCCCAACCAACTCAATTGCAAAAAGACTTTCCTAAAGCACTGGAGTAGAATTGTAAGGGAATATAAGCTTCAATATAAGTTTCACTATCTTTGAATTGTTTGAAGCTTGCGTTCTTGCTGCTCTCAGGGTTGCCATGGGCCTGGCTCCTTTTCGTGTCGCAGACTTTCAGAAGTTTCAAGCACTTCCAGGACAGCCCAAGTCACAAGTTGAGATCCCAAGTTTGGAAGAGATTCTCACATTCTTTTGACATACTTTTACTCTTTCGTTCTCCATCACTCTTAACGATTGATGTGGTCATTTTGGCGCTTGGTAACGGCCAATAGAAATATGTGGTCATTTCCGATGAGCAAAACTCTGTTTGTCATTCCGGGTGTCTAGCTTGTTTGAAAATGACGTCATGGCAACACCGCGAGTTGAACCCTGGGACCCACTCACTCGTTTTCTATGGCACCAGGATTGCAAGTGCAGCCATTGCCAGTGCTACATGGTGGAACTTACGTTTGCATGGGCTTCCGCTTTGGCGGCAAAGGTGAATTAGTTTATTTGTCAGTCGCTTGGCATCAATAAACGCCATATCTTGAGGCGTCATGGGGTTAGGCCCCTTGCTTTCGCGGCCTGTTGCAGTGTCCTTTGCTTCTCCCCGGTGCTTTGAGTTGGATAGGGAGTTGATTGCACATCCTCGATGCCATGGTGACTGTGGGAAGACCATCACGTGAATCTGTGTGTGTGAAAAATGTACTGTCGGAAATGCAGAGCAACTTCATGGTCAATCATGCTGTGTGTGTGTGTGTGTTCATTTGCATGTTTCCTTGGTCAAGCCAGGAACTGAAGGATAGTCACGGACTTTCCAAGAGCCACAGCCAAACAGTACTAAGGGCAACCGTCTAAGTACTAAGCAATCCTTTGTTGAATGTGTTTGGAATCCTGAAATCAAATGGTGCGGCTCTCCGTGAGAGGTTCCCAGCCGCCATCCTGACACAGGGAGAGTCTCCCAACTATGGAAGCCAAAATCACCAACTCAAAATCACATGATGAAACCACAGATGAAACTCGCCACAGGATGTCAGCAAAGTTCCTGACGACACCATGAAGATTTTAAAGTCCACTCAAGCAGAGGTGGGATGGACAGGAAGCAGCTGTGAGATGTCTTCAGTTGTGTCATCTTTAGAGTTGACAGCTGTATCTGTGGAGAAGGGTCTCGCTGGAGCATAGACTTTTGGATTTCCATAAGCTGATTTTCACACAGTTTTGAGATCTACAGGTTTACTTTCAGTGAGGACAGTTGACAGACCAAGCGATGCTAAGATGTGGAAAGTTGACACTTTCATTTTGGGTTTCGTCAAAGTCGCCCTGTTGCTGTCAGGTCTTGGTTGTGGATGCCTTGCTCAAAACAGGCGGACGCACTGAAGGGGCATACTCAAGCGCCAACCAACCTGGGTTGATGTACATCCCAAAATGAACTGTTCATACTTGGAATGCTGGAAATGCAGCCCTGCCAATTTTTCAGATTTCCTACCCATATCCCAGCCCGACGACGGGATAATCCATCGACAGAACAAAACAAGGTACTCACTCTTCACTGTGGACGTTGTCTTGGCCACGACATGTCAATGTGAGCAGCTGCAGGCCCCCACTACTCGCATTTTGGACTCGATCAAGCCATCGAATTGGTTGGGCCCTCAATCAAGACGCTCCATGGAGTACTGCTGCAACTTCTAATGCTGTCCCAACTCACCAACTTCAATGAGACATTGTTGTACTTCAATGCTGTCACGAGGTCCGTTTGCTTCGACCAAAGCGTGCGCTTCTGATTGGCATGCGACTCGGCGATGAATTCATGTGGTGCCGACGTGCTCACCTCCAGAGAGCCTTACAGCGCAGACGGAGGTGGATCGGACGCTGACTCAAATGGGAAGGCTTTTGGAGGTGAAGTAGGTGAAAGTTGAAGCGAAGCTAAGATCTCACCTTCAGCATGTCGGGCTGAGGTCGTGCCAATTTGATCATTTTCATGACAACCAAGAGCTCTTCAAACTTCGTGCTGAAGGGCTTCAGGTCGAATTGAGCCCCCAGGAAGCAGATCAGTTGATGGCACATGGCAATCAGATGACAACCGGATGGCAACCTGGTGCCCTTGTGGATGCCCCAAGTTTTCAGGTTATGATGGCCTGGAACTTGAGATGAACTTGACTTTGGATGAGGACACACCAATTCTGGAAGAGGAGCACGGGAAGCACACTGCGGGTCCTGTTTCTAAGTCTGGATGAAATTGAAACACATTGCAGGGAAGCACACTGTGGGTCCGCGCAAAACAGGATCAGAACTATTGAGCATGTGGAATGGTCTTATGGTTTTGATTGATCAGAAAGGATCAGCTTGCTGTAATACAAACCTTAAAAGGCTCGTGGCCGTTCTGGGTCAAGACATGTGCAGATCAGGAGACCTACGAACTCCAGATGCCACCTCCGCCTTCGCCTTATCGATTGGCGACGCTTGGGCGCTGTGTTTGTTGAATCTTGGCAGCAGGTCTGCCATGCATACGCATTGGATTTTCGGTGTATTTTAAATGTGTATGAGTTTTTGTTTAACCATTGATTTGTGCATAGGCCAAGATGTTTCATCAAACGTCCAGGGAAATAGAAGATAAAAAGTGCAATTGGCATTGGCTCTTGGCAAAGCTACTCGTTTTTGTGGTACGTTGCACCTCTTGTCTCAGATTTAACTTGTATTGTTGCAAACTCAAGCACAGAATGTCTTGCTTGGAACCGCGCACTTATGTGGAAAATACTGCATGACCATGTAAGGTAGTCCTTGATTCTCCATCATATTTAATTATTTTAAAGAATATGTAAAAAAAAATATTGATAATGGTCTTTCATAAACTACTTATAGCAGAGTTCTATTTATCTTTTTTTCCACAATTAAATCATTAACCTGTCCCGCTACCTGTCTTTTTAGCTACCTATCTACCTAATTTCTTATTGTTTATTTACATAATTGATTAGTCCTTTGTTGATTTATTTGATTTTATATATCTATCCAGTCAGCTATTCACGTACCTATTTACCTATTGTCCAACCATTTTTTTTGTCCACCCATTTTTTATTTTCTATTTGTTCTTTGTTTCTTTCTTTGTTTGTTTAATGACTTATTTGTTTATGTGTTTATGTTGTCATCTTATTTATTTATCTATTCATTGATTTATTTGTTTTTGTTATTGAGTTATTGGTTGATTTATGTATCTATTTTTTATTGATATATTTATTCATGGGTTTATTTGTTTATTTATGTTTTTTACTGCTATCCATCATTATCTACTTATTTTTCTACCCATGTATTTGTGTATTTATTTGCCCATGTATGTATCTATCTAAATAACGACTACTTATGTATGTATGTTTTTTTTGTTTTTTGTGATTTGCCTATTTCTTTGTTTGTTGTTTGTTTATCTTATTGTGATTTAATTATCTATGTTTAGTTATTCATGTATTTGTTGATTATTTGTTTTATTTACGCATGATTTTTTATTAATTTCTTTATGTGAGTTAGAAATGAAAAAATCAAAGAGGAAGTTTCGAGAGAAATTCCGAGTTATGGATGATGTGGAAGTGCAAAAGTAAGAGTGGTGAAGAAGTAAAGTGAAGCGTAAGTGTAGTGAAGATAAAAAGTGAAGAGTAAGTGTACTGAAGAAGTGAGGTGAAGAGTAAGTGTAGTAAAGAAAATTTGAAGAGTAAGTGTAGTGAAGAAGTGAGGTGAAGAGTGAGGGTGGTAAAGAAGGAAAGTGAAGAGTATGGGTAGTAAAGAAGTCGAGTGAAGAGTAAGTGTAGTTAGAAGTTGAGTGAAGAGTAAGTGCAGTAAAGAGTAAGGGTAGTAAAGAAGTCGAGTAAAGAGTAAGTATAGTAAAAAAATAAGGTTAAAAATAAATATATTTAAAAAAATAAAATAAAAAATAAATAAACTAAATTAATTTATTAAAAAATATATATAAATAAAAGGTAAATTAAAAAAATATAATTAAAAAATTTATTAAAAAATAAAATAAAACTTATAAATCCGAAAAATTTTATATAAATATATATAATAAATTATTATTTAATAAAAATATTAAAAGTAATTTAATTTATTTAATTTTATTATTTAAATATTTTTATATTTAAATATTATAATATATAAATAAAAATTTTTTTATTAAAATACCATATTTTAATATAATTAAATTAATTATATTATATTAAATTATATTATATTAAATTAATATATTAATATATTTTTTTATACCATATTAATATATTATATTAAATTACTTTATTATAATAATACTAATTTTTTTATATTTTATTATATTAATAATTTAATATATTATATTATATTATACTATATTAATTTACTATACCGACTTACTATATTATACTAAAATTAATATATTATATTATATTATATTAACATACTATACTAATTTACATACTATATAAATATATTATAATACATATTATATGATATTTTCTTAAATTAAAAAATACTATATTTAATTTTACTATAATATACTATACCAATTAAAAAAAAATTATATTAAAATATAATACTAATATATTATACTAAAATATTATATAATATAATTTAAAAATTTATCATATTTTTTAAATTAAAAAAAAAAAAAATTATTAAAATATTTTAAAATTTTAAAATATGTTATTCTTATTATTTTAAAAAAATATATAAATAATTTAAAATTATATAATTTACCCTTATATCCCCCCCCGAAATTAAAAAAATTATTAATCTGCCATACTTATATGTTTACACAAAATTTATTGATCCCCGCTATACCAAAATAATTTGCAACCCATGCTGAAATAGATTGAGAAACTATGAATTACCAAATTTCAAAAATATATTAAGGCCGCAGGTCACATGAAACTACGCAAAATAACTTTCGTTATGTGTCTTTGAATTGTTCCTGCTTAATGGCCGTTCTGTGAATGGCAGTGCTTGGGTTAAGAACAATTATAGTTACTCAAAGTAAAAAAAATGTCAAAAATGAAAAAAACGGTTTCATATATTTTGGATATTGATTTGAAAAAAATAAATTTATTTAGAAATTGAATGAATTATAAAATCTAATGAAAAAAAAATGTGTTATTTTAAATTTACAAAAAAGAAAAAAAACAATTAAAAAAATATAGTTTATTTTTTTAAGTTCAAAAATTTGAAATTACAAAATTTAAGTTTTCATCATTATTGATTTTTTTTGAATCATTTTTTTTAATATTTTAATATATTTGAAAAAACGCACTTCATGTTTTCCTTGAATTGATTGATTTTGATTTACTCAGCCCAAACATATTTGACTGAGTAATTCAAAGTAAAAAACCTCGAAATTGATTTGTTCCACTTGCTTGATTTTATTTGCCTTACAAATATTACATGCTCATTTCTGTTGTTTGCTTTTCCGACTTGTTTGTATTGGTCGCGTCAGGCTCCTGTAGAGCGTGGATTTTGGTGCTTTCATGCCTGACCCCCTGTTCAATACACACAACGAATGCGGAAACCAGTTGAAAGATTTTTTTTCGCATTATTGCTCCCTAATTTTTCTTGGAATCGCGCATATGAATCGCGAAATTGTGGTCAAATACCGCATTAATCACATCCGGGAATCGTACCTCTGGGTCGCGCGAACTGTGTTTTTTTTTCTTTTTTTTTTTGGGGGTGTTGTGTTGCACGCAGCAATTGAATGATTGTTTTAGATTTGGTAAAATGTTTTTGCTTCAAATGAAATCTCCCTTGATTTCCGCAGTGCCAAAAAAAAACACTTTTGCTTGCCGCGAAATCCCGTCTTTGTGTATTGGGGGCTTGGTACTTCAAGTGAAAACAAGCTTTCCCTCTATATTGCGTATGTAGTTCATCTCAAACAATTGTCCGCCTTGCTTTTGGCGACTTTTTCAATTATGTTCCCTGTTTCAAAATTATGTTTTTCGGAAGGCCCGTGGGGATTCAGAAAGCGTATGATTTTTGGGTGGATGGTCGCACTTTGGATTAAACGTTGGTGCAAAATAAAAATTTTTGGAAATGACTTTTCTGGCCATTGCCTTGAACCACCGCGGTGTTTTTTTTCCAGCGTGGTTTGCGGTTCCAAACATACATGGCCGGTGCTTCTGGTATGAGTTTCTGTGGTGGTTGTGGCAGTTTTGCATTGCTGCTCAAAAATGGAATACGACATCAAGGCACCCCAGAGGTCCTTGCACCTTGATTTTCTGTGGTATGCCAAAAAAAAATACCAGTTGAAATGCAAGGGGCAGCAAAAGCAAAAGCATCATAAGCCAAACCAGCAAGGGCACACACGCCCAGAGCAAACATACCAAAAAACAATAGCAGCACAACCAGCATGGAAGAAAAAACCCAGCCAGGTGTAAGGCTGCTGCAAATTTTGTTCTTGGTAATGTTGCTCCTGGTGTTTTTGCTCCTGTCAATGGATCCTCAACAACAACTTTTTTTGCCCCCCCCCGTCTCAAGGCAAGCCTACTGCATGTTTTTTGGCCATCACTGGCTTTCAGCGGTGGGCAAGCCTGGCTGAAGCAAGACATGATGGTTTAGGTGCGGTGGCTCATACTTTTGAAAAGGAGCGTTCGAGCACAGCGTTCCTGTGGGCAACAACACGTCGTTTTTATTCGGTCAAAAGCTTTTCTGGCTGAGTTGCTGCACATCATGCCGTTTGCTCACAAGAAGTTCGCTTGGATATGTGCTTCACAAAGGAGGGTGACGGACCCCCACAAACATTGGCACAAGAAGAGTCTGGTTTCAGCTGCTTTCCTGACCCAAAAAAAATGGCTCTTTTGTTGCTCCTGTTATTTATTTCTTTAGCTGGTCCAATCGTCTGATGAGGAAGTTGACCAACTTGCACAAAATTTGCCCTCTCCTCCTCAGAGCAATGATGAACCAGTCAGCTCAGGTGACAGTTGGCCACTAGCCCGTATTCAATGTGATTGTCAGTTTTTTGGGAACTATCACAAAATGCACATCTTTGGAACGGCTCTACAAGCACCGGGTCAGAGAACCAGTTTCTCAAAGATCCGAACTTCCCTGCCGGACTCCCTTCAGCAAGCAGTTAATGTCACATTCCTTTGTGTTTGAGCTAGTGAATGTTGCTGGTGTTTTCGCCGCTCGTTGTTTTGCTCTTGGTATTTTTGGTTCTGGCTTTTTTGTTTGTGGCAGGGATGACTTTTGACTGATGTGAGTGGAAGCGAAACAAAGGTTGCCGCCACGTGACCTCAGCAATGATTTTTCCAAATTCCCGCCAGAATTTCCCCTCAGTCTACCTAGATGAAAAACAGGAACCTCACATGGGCCACTCGGATTTGGATCCCGATTGCGGAATTTGCATGTTGTTGAGGAGTGAAGCATGGCTGGCCAGTTGAGGCTTTCACAAATATCGTGTGCTTTCTGCTCATTTTGCCACGAAACATTGCCATGCAGTGTTTTTGCAACAAAAAAATTCATAAAATTTGGTTTTTTGGGGTTCAGATTCAAAACATTGAATATCAGATGAAACACTGCGTGCAGTTTGCCTAGCTGGGCTTGGTTTTTGATTTATGCAAAAGTTTTTGTATCAACACAAATGTTTTTTTTTTGGTATTTCAGGTGACTCAAAAATTCATCGGATTTTTTTGCATTCCATGAAAAGCTTTTTTTTTTGAAAACAATTTTGTTTCTTGTTCATTATCAAATTTGCACCACGCATTTTGTTTTTGGTTCAAAATTTGTCAAACACATACATCCTTTGAACAAAAAATATATTTGCAGTACCTGTACATTTTGGACATTGGTTGGTCCACTTTGGTTGTGTTTCTGTTACTTCACTATGTTTGCGGAAATTTCGAAATTTCTGCAAAGAAGTGAGGGATTTCAAAGAAAAGTCGCAACAAATGAGCCGCTGAGTTGTTGCAACAACAAGGACAAACAACAAGAACAACAAGAACAAGGACAACAGGAGAAACAGCCAAGCCAAGAGAAAAAAACAAAATCAAGACAACAAGGAACATCAACAAGAACATCAACAACAACAAGAACAATTACAACAACAAGAGAACGAAAGGAGCCAAAAGCAAACAAGCACCCAGCAGTCGGCAGCAGCACCGGGAAGCTCCCAAAAGCTGGCGAAAGTTCCCAGAAGCATTCAGAATCAGCCCAGAAAGCAGCCCAGAAGCATCCCAGAACCAAGCAGCCAGGAACAGCCAAAATTTCATAGAAAAAGAAAGTCACGGATAGGAAAAAAAAATTTTTGCAAGAGTGCCTTCCTTTTTTCCCAGGCAAGGTCACAAGATAGGGTTCCAAATATTCCAAAATTGGGCCAACATACCAGCTGTATCAAATACGGCCAAGATGCCACAAAAAGAAGCTTCCAAATGGCCCCAAATGGGGCCAACATACCAGCTCTATCAAATACAGCTGCAATCAATGAGTTCCTTTTTGTCAAACCAGGGCAATCAATGTTTATTTCATCCAACAATGTGGGGGCTGAGGGTAGCATGAGACATGAGGCTTTGTCAAATTGAAAGTATGACAACAGCCACAAAGGCCGGCGGGAAGCTGTCCGGTCTGAATTCCTTGATTTGTCAATGATTTTTTTTTCCAAAAAGCCAGAATGGTTTCAGCTGTCCTCTGGAAAAGGAAGCTTTGTCCGAGATTTTTTTTTCCATTTTTCGACTTGGGGACGGACGCGCAACATCAATTTTTAATGACATCAACGTCGGAGCGGCACTCTGTGCATCACAAAGCACAAATTTTTGCGAGCTGGGTATTGCGCCAAAATTTACAAGAGGAAATTTTCATGCGAAATTTACACGTATTTTTATGTTAATACCAAAAAAACTAGTAAAACTTTCTTTATTTTTGTTTGCCAACTTCAAAAAAGTAAGAACCCTGGCAGAAATCATCGTCAGAACGAAGCTATCATGTGAGTCGTCTTGAATTTTCGAGCGTGTTAATTCAGAGAAATCGTGGCCAGTATGAAGCTAACCTGTAAGATATCCTTTTTTTGCCAATTTCGAAAAATAACAATGTTGGCAGAATTCATGGCCGGCAGAAGCTGTCATATAAAATTTTCCAGCTTGTCAATTTCACAAACTAATAATTGTTACAAAGATCGTGGCCGGTGCAAAGCTGACGTGTAAGATTTCCTTTGTAATTCAATTTATCAATTTCAAAAAGTAGTTATAATCACAGAAATTATCGTCAGTATGAAGCTATCATATGAAATTTTCCTTAGTTTTCAACATAATAATTTCAAAAAATAAGAATAATTATAGTGATCGTCGCCGGTACGAAACTGTCGTGTGAAACTCGAAATATCTTAATTATTTAATTTATTTTTTAAAAAAATAATTAAAATTCCATAAATAATCAGGTAAATTTTAATTATTTTAATTTTTATTATTTTAATTTTTATTATTTTAATTTTCATAATTTTAATTCTCAATATTTTAATTTTTAATATTTTAATTTTAAAATTTAAATTTTTAAAATTTTAAATATTAATATTTAAATTCTTAAAATTT
>VSDK01020102.1:317758-344514 GCA_009767595.1 Symbiodinium kawagutii | reverse complement strand
TTTTATTATTAATTATTTTTTTTTATTTAATTATTATTTTTTTAATAAAATTTTATAAAATTATATAATTTTAAATTTTTATTATTTTAATTTAAATAAAACAATTAAATTATTTTAATATTTATTATTTTATTAATTATTATTTTAATTTTAATATATATATCTTTTTTATTTTATTTTTTATTTTTTAATTTTAAATATTTTAATTTTTTATTTTTAATATTTTATTTTTTTTATATTATAAATATTTAAAATATAATATTTTAATATTTTTTTAAATTTAAATAATAATATAAATCTTTAATATTTTAATTTATTATAAAAATAATTTTATTTTTTAAATTTATTATTATTTTTTTAAATAATAATATTATTATTAATTTTTTTTTAATAATAATATAAAATTTTATTTAAATAATAACATAAAATTTTATTTTAAAAATTTTAATTAATAATTAATTAAAATTATAAATATTTTTTGAATTTATATTTAAATATAAAATTAATTAATATATATTTTATTTTCTAATTTTATTAAAATTATTTTTATTTATAATTAACAATTTCCTTTTATTTATATATTTTATTTAAATTATAATTAAAAAAATATATTATATATTTTTAATTTTCTAATTAAATTAATTTTATATATTTCCTTTTAATCTAATTTTCTATATAATTTATTTTCTTAATATAATATATTTCTTTAATATTTTCTAAAATTTATCTACTTTTTTAATTAATAAACAAAAAATACAAACTTATTTTTAATTTGATCTAATATATAGAAAATAAAATTTTAAATATTCAAATATTTTTCATAGATTTTATTTATATATATATTTTTTTTATACTTTTAGTTTTTATTTATAATATTTTTTTCGGTTTTCTTGCCTTCAGCTTTAAACAGCTTCGATTTTGAAAGCCGCCTTTAAATATTAAACACCGGTTCTGGAGCTTCGTGTGCCCTGACCAGAAACAGTGTTGCATTCGTGCATTGCTTTTTACTGAACTAAACTTAACCTAAGCAAGTACTTTAAGGTCTGTCCAGGCTGCACAGGATGCATCAAACATCGGGAATCGTCATTTCAAAGCCACTGACATGTGCAGTGATCGAATCTGCGGCCGTTCGCCTTGTTTTCTCATGGTTCTTATAGGGTCTTGTATTACCCACAGTTTCCTCAAGAACCAACTGGTGGCCATTGGTTTGACATGAGCCAGAAAACACGGTGATCTTGAGTCCATCATTTTGACCCTTACCCTTTTGCTGATGAAAACCATCCCAAATTGTTCCACTCCAGCTTGACTGGATTTTTCTCGTTGGCCAGAGCTCATGTATCTAATTTTTACGGATCAAGACGCAACATATGATGGAGGTTGTTTGTTGGGCGGTGACACGTGCAGAAATGTGTGTTTGCCTGCATACAGGCAAATGTATGCAAACATCCTTAGTCATCTTACTTGCTTCCTTGCCCGTGTGCATACACATTTAGGTGCATAAATGCAAACGTGGCATATCGTTACCTTACAATCCAGTACATCACATTCCACGATAATGACGTAGCACAAGTAAATGCACAATGTGATTTTACGTTAGTGCATTGCATCGCATCACGTCACAATTCATACATACAATGGGGCACACATAGATACACAAACCCACGCATGTCCACACAGGTGTGTGCTCATGCCAATACATATGGGAACAAATATGGATGCAAGCATCTCGACAATATGCACATGAAAGTGCAAACATACGCACAAATATGAGCAAATCCATAAGTTGGCACACTCTTCTAGTGGCAGCGGGTAAAGGCCCGTACATGACACATACACGATCACTGGCCATGTGCAAGGTGTTTAGAGCAGCCTTTGCTGGAATTCCATGCGAGTTATATCCATGATATTGGCCGGTTGTATCTGTGATTGGTGACGAGGGACTCTGCAGATTCCTCCTTGCGCCGCTGAATAGCGGAAACCCAGGACCATATCAATCACCTCAGCCTCAGCTGTTTCAACGTTGTGGCAGTAAATATCGGGCCAATGTACAGACATCAGTGGATATATGTATGCCCATATCAGCAGATATTAATGCAAGCAAAACCAGCATTTATATGGGTTTGTCCATAGATGATGGTACCTAGTAAGCATTATCCGCAAACTGCTATGAATACGGAAACCAACCAGCTGTAGGGGTACACCACTTGTGGACAAACCCATGCGCAAAGGAGGTAAACGCAGGATGCACGATGCTGTATCAAGGTCTTGCTGATCTTGAGCCGTGGGATGTATATGTATATTTGTACTTACGTATACATGTGGACCTGTATCCGAAAAGAACCACTGGGATATCGCCTTGTATATGATGTACCCCTACGTAAACATATGTACATATCGATCAATCAATCTATCAAAACATAAATATACATGTATATATATATATATATATGTGTATGCGTATGTTTTACAGCTAGTGCGTTTTTATTAAATTTGAACTTTGGGCAAAATATCGTAAACCCTTCGGCCCTCGCTACTGTATACAATTCCTTCTCAACAGAAGGTTTCTGGGGCAAGGTCTGACTCAAGGGAAGGAAATGATCAAAAATGATGTACCACTGACCATGGTTTGGGTACTGTTGATCATGACTCACCATTTACTTCGTATTCTTGCTCTTCTTCATAGAAGGGTCCTGCTCAGCACCTGACACAGCAGCTGACATCAAGTGGCCTCCCAAGGAAGCAATGGCCCCGCTGACAGGAGCGGTTCCAGCTCTGCTCTTGCTTTATGATGCTTGGTGCTGGTTGATGATGAACAGTGGCAAGGCGAAAAGGTGATAAGAACAATGATAAGGCTTGTGATGGTTTGACAGTGGTTAGTGATGGTCCATCACAGGACCAAGAACAACCCATGATCATGGTTTGTGCAAGCCCCGGTCGCAATTTCATGGATATCATGGCGATGGGTCGCTACAAGTGTACCCTCTGCCTCAAGCAGAATCCTCCAGCTCTTGGCAGGTTGATACCAAAAAGCTCAGCCGGTTACAAACAATGCCGGAGAGCAATGAATTTATATGCCGTGCTGGTTCCTCTTCTAGCGCTTCCTTTGGTGCCTAAGTCGGTCTCTCTGTTGTCCTGGAAGACTTGAGTGGGTTGTTTGTTTGTTTGTTTGTTTGTTTGTTTGTTTGTTTGTTTGTTTGTTTGTTTGTTTTTTGTTTGTTTGTCTGTCTGTTTACGGAAAACAAACAAATCCCAACCAACCAAATACACAAACGAAGGCAAAGCCAAGAAAACGTAACTACACAAAACAAGGCAAAACCCATCAAACCGACTGAAAAGATTCAAACTTACTCAGAGACATCAAAGCCAAGCAAACCCAAACAAGGATGAAAGAAAGGAAACCAAACCAACCCAATTAAATAAGCAAACGCAAAGTAAACCCAACCAGAACCAGATCAAAGCACAACACACCAGAACAAATCAATCAACCCACACCGCCAACTAAACAAACCCAAACAAATCAATTTCTTGGCATTGTTTTGACGAAAAAAAAACAATGCAAAGAAATCCAATCAATAGCTCACATCCACAGCCCCACCTGGTCGCCAGCAGACCTCAGCTCAGAAAAGTATGGGGATGGGAAGTAGTCGACACCAGTGGGAAATTCACAGGTCCAATTCACACGGCATGATCCGTTGAATAGAGATGTAAGCAACAAGAATTGCTGATCACGGGAAGAAAACACTGATGGTGGCTCTTCCTAATGCGGCTGTCACTTCAACTAGCCCTGTTGCATGGTTGATCACAAAGTGCTTGCTGCAGGAAGCTTCCCAAGTCAATGAACAGTTGGCACTACTGAAACGACTGCAGGCCTGAAATCGGGCTTTCAAACTCAGTGTGACAGGTGGAAATGCACAAAGAGGGACCTGCTAACCGAACTCTAAACTCGAAGCCTCATAGCACCTTCTTATCCCGAAGCTAAAGCAGCGAACATTCTCAGGTAGCGCCTAAGCTTTTCTCACGACCCTAGCGACTTAGATTGGCTTGGTGAAGCGCTTCGCTTCACTCAAGTTGTTGACGTTCCTTTTGGATCTTGCTCCCCAACCCTATCCCTGAAGCAATTCCACCAGCAATTGTTGTTTGAACGGCGAGAGACACAACCAATGCCCGCACCAAGCAGTTGGACTGGGGAGCAAGTCACGATTTTCGATTCATCTACCATCTACCGTCATTCACCAGTGCTTTGTAAACAGTGGCCAGTCTTAATTAATTCAAAGAACTATTCACCATTGTTGATGATCACGTACTGCCACTGCTACGAACCATCAACCCGTTCTCAGCCATTCTCCAACACCAATAGCTTTTGACAATTGAGCATAATTTAGGCATGATTAAGCCTTAGAGAATTAACAACCATTAAGCACCCAATTTTTTAGCCAAACAATGAGTTTTCTGCCCTCTAGGTGTTGCTAGACATCATCATATCTATTAGCCATGATCAGCCATTGGCCATTGACATAAGCCAACGCTAACCATTTCTATGAATCATTGTCAGCCCTTACTAGCCATTCACTGATGAAGCCAGCATCAGCCATTGCTAATGAATGAGTATATGAGATTCATGATTGCTGTCAATTGTTATTGTTGCTAGTATTCAATGTCAGCCTTGGTGAATGATTGTTACTAAAATACTTTATGAATCACAAAGTTACTATATTCTGAAATAGTATCTTTAGTTCGTTATTGCGATCAGTCATTGCCTTTTTAAATACTACCTGCATAAGAGTGCAAAGCCGTTAGGATGCACTTGTCATGCAAATGTAGTCTTCAAGTGACTATGCTCAGTGGTATGGGCAGACAGAATTGCTGTACACCCCATCATTACATATCACCATTCGAATCAGCATCAACCATCACTCACTGCCCAGCCCCAGCCCAGGGCTTCTGTGACTTCCGCACCACGTTGCTGGGAAGGCCTCCCGTGGGTGTGGCATCTGCTTTCTGCACCGGTATTGGCTAAAACGAAGCGGTCGTGAATCATGGTTCATGGTTGCTAATATGAGGGAGGAAGAGGATGATACCAACTAATAGATATGGCAGGGTAGCTCTTCATGGGCGTCGAAGAATAGTGCTTACCTATATTCAATCAAATTGATGAACGGCTTTCAACGCACCATGTTTAGCCATTAATAAAAAACTGCCCTATTAGCGGATATTGATGATCGGCAACCCTCTTCGAGATACAGGTACTAAACCATTTGAAAGGAACATACCGTTGAAAAGATCTTTCTTTGGTGACCTGTAGTGTCAATCAAGGTTTCATGGGAGCCACTAGTCATGAGGAAGAGTCAACTCCAACCACCTGCTAACGATTCTGAATACATTGTCAACGAACCACTCAACCAACCAGCTGACCATCAAACCCAAGCCACACAAACCATCATTTGATGTCTCTCTATGATATCAACTTCTTAGCATCAAACAGACTTCATCGAAGTGGTCTTGAAGTGGTTATGATTTCTCTCCGGTCCTGAAACGGTCATGGTCATGTCTTCCACTGTCGCAACGTGGCCTGGGTCGCATCGGTGGGAAACGTTTCAAAGGGCGCATCCGTGTCCATGGCCGCCGGGGGCAGCAGGTCCTGGAGATCCCGGTGATGATCATCACCGTGGTTTCTGAGACTCCAAAAGGATGAATGGCGGCCTTAGGTGGTTCAGGTAAAACCATCACCTTAGGATCACCCTGGCCATGATGAATGGTTGAACAAATAGCTGGTGTTGATCACCATGATAAATGGTTTCAGAAATGGTTTCTGGTGATGACTCATGAATGGTTTCTGTGATCACCATGATAAGTGGCTTTAGGTGGTTCGGAAACCATTTATGGTAAACAAAAACCATGTAATCTTGGTAAATGATGTCTGTAACCATGCAAAACCGTGATATTGGTTGATAGTGAGGATCACCCAACATGACGAGTGGTTTGGGTTGAATATGCAGTTTTGTACTGTTTGCTATTCTTGATGGGTCAAATTTACTACTCCAAGAGTACTTGCCGCGCAGGGTTGCAGGCAAATCAACTGGGCAGTTTCTGATCACATATGAACTTTGGAAAAGTTGGCATATGATTGCAAAGAAGCTGAATATTCCCAAATTTCTGATTACACAACTGTTTCATTACATTGAACTCATCAGTGATTCTGATTCCCAACATTCCCTATTGCACAGGCTGCTTGCCCAAAATCTCAAATGACAAGGCACCGAGCTGAAAGGGAAACTGTGAATGGAACATCATGACCCTGAATCCGAGCTGATTCTAGATCAAGGCTGTTTGGTGGTTTGTGCACCACAAATCTGGACACATCAACACGAACCCGGCGATGCAAGGTCCCTTTGTGCTGGCTGACAGGAATTCTCAATCATTTGCCAGGTTAAAGAAACCAAAGAAAACAACAAGATCATCCAATGCGAAGACCGAGCACTACCATCGTTCTTTTCAGAATAGATAATTCAGCATCAATCAAGCATGCAAACAATCTTGATGAACAATGAATACTGCTGAAACCCAAAGACAAGTGGATACCACAGATCGATTACCACCACTATTGACCAATGCTACACACAATGTGGAAATATGTGTAACACCATTCATGGCTGCTTTTCAACCATCAACTATTGTCAACCATCACTAGCCATTCGTAAGCATCATTGGCCATTGCTCACAAGCATTGCTGACCTCATGACCAATGTGAGACACGGCGCTAACCTCTTGGCGCAACTAGAACCCTGTCAAGACATGCATAAATTCAATTTTAAATTTAGATACCCTATCAAGACTCATTCGTTATCAGTTCACGAATCCGTTAAATGGTGAAGCTGTTAGATCTTCATCTCCACATTGAAAAACAGCTTTACGAAGTCCAAGTTTTCAGCTTCGCTCCTCCATGTCATCGGGCTCAACTCCCTTCTGCGAGGTGATCTGAGGCGCTAGGCCACCAGGCCACCAGGCCACGTGGAGGCTTTCGGGTTCTGTTGGTGAAGTTCTTTGGAGCCAATTCTTGGGATCTCCTATTGCGAAGTCTAACCCAGGCCACGAACCAAGATCTTATCATTAACCAATCTATATCAGTAAGAATCACTCTGGTGAAACAGCTCTCTGAAGCGCTATCAGCTATCAACAACCATTGTTGACCATTCCAGTTAACAATCCTGCTCCCCTTCCGCCAACCATCACTAATCATTACCAACCATCTTTAAGCATGTTCGTTTGCCATCATGAATCATCACTAACCATCATTGACCGGCTGTTCACCACCACAACTTCGCACTTCTTGAGCAATCTGGGCTTCCGGTGCCGAAGGCGTATCCATGTGGCCATGCAGTGGAGTCCTCGGCTGCGACGGTCAACCCGGGCTAGGGTTTCCAATGGTGATAGGATGGTCAATCTGGTGCTCAAACCATGGTAAGATACGGGTTTTAATATGGTTCATAATCAATATGGTGGTATACATGGTTTCATGTGGTCTAGCAGATTGATAATTCATATGGTGGTTTATGGTAAAGCCATAGATTCGGTTGTTTATAAACAGCACCTAGCTTTACCATAAATAGGTAATTTACCATGAAAAAATCAGGGATTATTGACATGGACCTCCCATCTCAACACAAGAATGATGGCACTGCACTCATTTCAGACAAACAAAGGTGGACAATGATAACGGTTGATAGTACATCAAATATGGTCGATATGGAAGGGTTCCCAATGGCGCACCGTGATAAATGATGCTTGTCAACAACCCTCAGCCAAGAACCACCACCACCACTACCACCACCAACAACAACAACAACAACACCAACAACAACAAAACAACAGGCAAACAACAACCAACATGAACCAACAAGCACAACCCACCAGTTGTTGCAAAATATTTCGTTCCGATTGACACTCCACTGGTGAAATGTTGATCTCAACTTGTTCTGAGCGCGGGATTCCATCTTCTGCTTGGCGTTTCAATCGCTAACCAAGAATAATGAAGGTGTCGTACTTGTTTACCCACCATTAGCATGACATCTTTACTATTCTTGATGCAGTCACCAGTTCGATCGTGTCGCTATTCACGTTCAAGCACCGCAATTCGCTAAACATGGTTTTTAAGTAATACTAGTTGACCGCCATCAACTAAAGCATTGTGGTAGTTTATTCTGAACACTTTGAGCCTTTCTTAAACATCAATAAACACTATACGAGCGTTCGTTAACCAAAAGTAATTAATTTGAACATACTTGGCTCCTTTAGAATTCTACTGGTTGAGATTGTTTGAGGAACGCTCATGCCAATGTAACCAATAGTTTACCAGTAGTTACTCTCGCAAAATTGCTCAAGAATGCTGACTATAGTTTCATAGCTATCACTATCACGTAGTTTCAAAAGTTGAAATTTATGGCTTATTCAACAGATCTTTGCTCAAACAGCAAAGCGCCAAGCCACGCATTAGGCGATGGAGCAAACATGTACAGCTTGGCGTTGCGATAGGTGGAGTAGTCCTGCGGCTGCTGGGGCCTGGCCATACCAAGATCATAAGACTCTAACATTTTTTGTAGAGTGTATCTTTTAAGTATTTGTTTATAGAGTTTTAAATGAAACTTAGATTTTCAACATTTTCAATACTTTTTTGCAAATGAACCAACATCTACCAAGAACATCTATGAGATGTTCACGCAAATGCACAAAACAGATTCATGTTGGGATTCGGCTCACAATCTGGAAATGTACATGGATCAACGCTTTTGGGGTGTGTCTGTGGTGCATAGCCCCGACTGGTTTCCCTGATCAAAACAATTACCTTGGATGGTTGAGGGTTGATCGCTATGTATCCACTTTATTGACGGGACAGTCCATCCAGGCTGTGCCATCCCCTGTTGATCCCATGCACTGTTGTTGGATCGTACTTGACAACCTGGCCCACTGGGTTAGAAGCCGCGTTACTTCAGGATGACTCATACTGAAGCGAACTAACCCAATTGTAAGAAGTATGAGCCATCAACCACTGACAAGTGCCACCAATCATTCATCGGATCCATCAACATGATTCTTGTGCAAGTAGTGATTCCTGATGAACCCCCCAAATGAGCATCATTTTGGTACCGTCGTTCATTGTACTCATGACCTGATGAGCAACGCAGGTGGGTGCAGATGGTGCTACCTGCAACAGTCTGCATGTTGAGTTTAAGAGAGTGGCTTGAGGGTACACTGTGAGCTTCGTCTGCAATGGTGATCTCACCATGGAAATCCTGTTGATTCAAACCACCTGAAGCCGCATGCAGAGCAGTTGCCAAAAAGTTGGTGAGTTGGTTCTGATTCATGATTGCTTGGCTGATCGTTGGCCCACCTTTATTACAAGGTATATTGTAGGGAGTCTACTTACGATTTTATAGCTTCCCAACTTTATTTAGCTTCATCATGTTTCATTAGATCTGGCTTTCTCATCTGGCTTTATTGATTCATAGCAGCTTAGCGTTTCGCTGCCGAAGCCTGGTGATTCTACAGGAAACCATGTATCCAAGAGCAGCCAACTGCTGGGTATACCATCCCTTCAGCACATTCCTTCCACGGGTTGCTGAACTCGGTTCCACAGGAAGTATCATCCACCTGATTCATCATCATCATCATCATCATCATCATCATCATCATCATCATCATCATCATCATCATCGTCAGCTATTGATGTAGGCTATTCTTCCCCATCAACCAGATTCAAAGGCTGATCTAACCAGCTCAAGATGCCCTTAACGACTGGCAGCACCTCACATTTTCCCGGCTGCCCAGGTTGCCCACACGGAGACGAGAAGCGGCGGGGTGGTGGTTTGTCGGAACAACACAAAGCATCTGGTGCGTTTCTTCGCAGCGGGAGTGGGTCCCCAACTGCCGCAACTTGATCAACGACAGCATGAGCCTCTTGCGGACTGATTCTTATGGACCCTATGCGTGATGGTGGTAACAATCAGGACTGGTACCCTAGTGATGTTCACCAACTTCTGTGGCACTAGTCTGACCCAATCAGACTTTTCACCATGGGCATCTGCACCAACAACTGCACTGAGACCCAGGAGATTGTGTTGTCCGGGGAAACCAGCAATAACTCATGTACCATGGAATATGGACAAGATCTTCCCAAGCAATTCTGCTCATCATCCAGTGCGAATTACATCTAGTTGACATAGTGAGTTGCCCAAAGCTCAGTTGATAAATCTACTGGCACACCCAGGTACCAAACCACCACGGCGCCGGAAGACACTTTCGGTGGCCCTGGGGTTCAGCAGGATTCGTCCAGGGATGGTGCAGGGAAGCTTGAAGCTTAGCCGTGTTGCAGCAGGTCAGTTTTTCAAGAGTATCTGCATGAGCCCGACCAAAAATGATTTTGAATGATGCTATCCCCATGCCGACCTGCCCAACTTCCACGTATTTGTGTTGCTGGATTGGCCTGAAACCTATCCGCACCCATGAATCCTCAGTAGCCTTCTGATGACTGACCTGACACCTTCTTTCTCTTGAAGATGTTCTATTTGAGAGGGACTCAGATTCTTGGGGCAATGCACCATGGAATCAAGCGCACCAAGATACTTGAACCTGAAACCATGCTTGTACCTACACCTCACATCTCACATATAACACCCAAAACTCAAGCAAATATATAGATTTCAAGACCACGGGGTCTTCAACTTCAATCAACGTAGGCTAACACGACAAGTTTTCCTGAGTTCAAAGTTGTTTCCCGACACTCAAAATGATTTTACCATGACAACCAACAATACCACATTTGCCGATCGTTTTGTGGGAAACAATAATTCTCTGCTTGTGTCAGGACTTGCATATGCACATAAGTATCTGCAGAAACAAAAAACAAAAGTATAGGTACCATCATCAACTGATTTTCAAGTGAACCTGACCAAGCAAATTTGATGAACAAACATCTCAAAACAGGAAAATGCTTACTTCTCTTTGAAGTTGTCCTAAGGCATCCTGGATGTTTCGAATACAGCTGAAATGCGCCACCGGATTTTCACTTTGGCGAATGCTTCAGTCTTTGCGCCTGCGGGTCCCCAATGGCTGGGCTTGAGCTAGCTGGAAAGGGATGATGGTTCAGAAGGAATCTAATCATGGCACCGGTCAGACTGCTTGCGGCAGTTTCATGGTGATGGCATGTGTTCCAAGGCACCCTCCTGCTAGGCAATTTTTGGCAAGCAACTCTTGTTGAAAGAATTCAAGTGCATAGCGCGGCCGAGAGTTGTGGTTGAATATCAAACAGTTGAGCATATTCTGAATTGAATTGGTCGTTTAATAAAATTAAGCACTGACCAGTACTACATGAACCACTACTATTAACCCTTGTCAACCATCATTGAAACAATATAACCATAACGGGTTCTAGTTCAGAAGCCGTCACCATACAGTTACTGCATCAATTTGCAGGTACTTGCCACAATTGGTCAATGATGTGTTAGTCACTATGAACCACACTACTATCCATCATGTAACGCAACCAAATACAATTTGCATCACAAATCATAAGCAACTTGTACTGAATAATACTAATTATTGTCAAGAACGGTTCTTAACTATTACTAGCAGCATCCACCGTTACTAATCAGACTACACCACTATGACAAAAGTTTTTCCTCTTGTGGTTTCGACCAGAACCCTTTCCCCGTAGACTCCTACAATGGCATGGGGAGCATGATGTGTGGGTCACGGATTGCTCGGGTACCTCAAAAGAGTTTTCATTGACGAGAACTGGAAATTCAGTCCGCGGTGCAGGGCAATCAAAATGAGGATCTTTGGTTGATCCCCCATCATGCTACCATCAGTCTTGGACAGCAGAGCCACAGGCAAAATCTTTTCTCATTGTGTAGTATCAACTAACCATCTTTACTAAGGAAACCAACCATCACTACCATATCATCAACGACTATTCTTACTAACCGTTGGTATTTCTATTAAGTATAAACCATTCTTGGCCAGCATTTCTGAGCTTAGAAACAATCAGTAACCAATCATCAACCGTTCCCCGAACCTTGTAACAACTTTTAAGCATCCCTACCCCAGCAGCCAGCTGACGCCTTGCCCATGAGACGACGTAGCTCTCGTCTCCAGTCACCGTCAGCCTGTGAAGCGAGTGAGCTCCGCAACAAAGGCAGGAGATTCAAACAGACTTCAGGGGATTCACAATGATTTATGGGATTACAAACTCAACAACTGATCAATATATACTTGGGATTTGATGGGATTTACTCCACTGAATACATAGTTGATGGCATCATGATGGTTGACAATTCGCTGGTTCAAAATGCTTGGTGCACGGTGACAATGGTTGGCCAAAGTTGCAGGCGCCGGACTGCTCGTCAGGACCTTTCGCTCGCTTCTACCAGCAATGGGGGTTCTGTCATACAGACTTCTCGCCATGTCAGGGACATGACCTTGTCGTCGGTTCTGGTCACTACCACTGTTATTAACGTCATCAACCCTTACCAACTGCAGCGAACAACCACTTCTTCCTGGCCTCAGTTGAGTGTACCTACTCCAGTGGTCACCATCCCCAGTTGTACATGGCCCGATTCAAGCGGTAGGACTACAACTGACAATCCCTAGCCAAACTAGCTGGCGCAAGTCCCATCTCCCCGAGGCCTCACAGTGAAGACATCACTGCGAAAGGCATCATCTTCGTTGCTCTTACCTGCACTGCCACATCACACACCCCGATGGCAACAGTTCAAACAGATGGCTTGGGTTAAACAAGGACCACTTGTTGAGAGAGCCCCGTATACCGTATACCAGCTCCGAGCGGCTTGGAATTCTCATGTCAACTTATGTTCGGAGAAACCAGCAACTGCCTTGGGGAGTCCAAGCTGCAGGTGTCCTTGAATCCCTTCTTCTGACAAGGTCATCGCTCTAGGTCGTCTCTCCGAAACATCCAAATCCCTTGGGTAATATGCAGGGCATTTAGGGAGTCTGTTGCCAGTTGCATTTGGTCAAGGGTGGTCCAAATAAACCTAAATCATAATCGCTCCTCATCAAGAAAACTCCAATTTCAGGGATGCATCATTTAGAAATAGCCGCACGCTTTCCATCAAAGTGGGATGACAAAGGATCCATCATGAATCTTTTCATTGAATGGCCAGTGCCATGGGTGTGTCCAAAAATACTATCCCAAGATCGGGGTCTGCTCTTCCCAAAGAAAGGCCATGCCAAGCCTACGACTTTTTCAACAAATCAAAAGCAGTAGAGGGGGACCTGTTCAAAGCATTGGCAACTTTGCCAAGAATCAAAGCGTGGGAACAAGTGGTCCTTTCGATGAAAAAATCCTGGTGACTCTCCAGCTGCTGTGCTTTGGCCACTCTTGGAGCTCCATTTGAATTGCCAATATGGAGAAGCCAACGGTTGAAATGGATGGAATTGGAAAGATTTTTGCTGGATGAGCTTCTTCTGTCCACCAGTTGTGCAGGGTTGTCTTTACTGGTTGACTAGTCCCAGTTCAGACTTGACGCAGAACCAAGCCTTCCCAACCACGGGTGGCATGTTCAGCGGTCGCTGAAGACCGCGCCTATGCACCAGCAATTCCTGCTGTTCTCGTCCAGCAAAACGCTATGCTCTGAGTCTTGGGTGCAAAGCTCCTGTGGAACGGTACTGGTGAGCTCACTGGGGCTCGATCAATGGAGGGTGAAGGCAGTGATGAGTCTTTTGGAATCTGTAGAAGGAGAAACCATGGGTGATGACCGGTATCCTACATGGGCTTTGTTAGATGGCCTTTTGTTGGGCAATGTTCATCATTGACTATCAACATGGATGCTGGATGGTGTAGTTGGAACAACACCCACAACAAACGGAGCCTTGGAATCAACAATGGTTAAATGGGGACAATTAGAAGCAGTGCTTTCCTCATGAAAAAATCCTTGCCGCAGTCAGTCCCCACTCCCTCATGTTGTGAGGTCCAGCCAGGGAGCACCAGCATTGTCCTGGTCAGGATGGAGGCAGTTGTCTTTGAGCCGATGCAGCAAGATGTTGAAGGGCATCATCCACCTGCCATGTTTCACGACTCAGCTCCAACCGGTGCTGCACAGCAAGGACTCTCATAACTGCGGATCCATGCCTGCTGCGATTGCTTGTTGCGAATATCTTAGAGATCATCCCGTGAGTCAAACCGATTTTGCTTCAACCAAACATGGGAAATGTCGATGGTAGAGCCGTGCGGCATGTCACATGTGGGATTCTTTTCAGTGAGCAAGGGGGAAGCCCATGGAGCTATTGACCTCCATGGACCATCTCCCTGCTAGAGGAGAAGTGGCAAACAACATGGCGCACTCTCCTGGTGTATAAACGATGCCCCTGTCATGGCCTACAGCGAGATTCATCTCCTTCCCTTGTAGGACTTTTGGGCTCCTTCCCTGACAATGCCCCTTTTAACCATTTTTGACGCTCATTACCGGCAGTCTCACAGCATTCCATCCAGAAAACACGCTTGCGATGATCCAGCGTGTGATCAAAGGAGCAAACAGAATCAGAAAGTATCAACCGTAGACCAACCATACCAAACAAGCACCAGCAACGACCAATGATAAACATGCTTGAATTGTTCTTAACTGTGGTCTTGTAGACTGATCCCACTAAACAAGCAATCAAATCAACAGTGGTTACCTTCACCATGGCTGGAGATTTTCCTTCAAATCATTTCCCAGTAACGAGTTGTACCTTGGTTCCCATCACCCCTCCCTTGCTCCCACCACAATGAGGAGAGAAAACAAATTTCAATGGTCTTGGGACCTTGAATTTTTCAATCAGGTCTCAGGATCACCTAATCGAAAACCATTTTCCCCAAGGATCTCAGAAAAACCACAACTTGCGGATACATCTGTGGATCTACTCATGCTGATGAACTTTTGGCGATGCAACCAACAATGATCAATCTCCAAAAGAGTCGACCCCAAATCACAAAGTGACAACTTGTGCTATGAGGACGTGGACGTTGCACACCCTCAGCATTCAACGATCTCAATGAGCGCCATTCTCAGCCACAAAAAATATGATCAGAAACACCATTAATCACCATTAATCCCTAATAAACCATCATAAATCATGAGCCACCTGGCCACTCATGATCAGAATATGAGATATCAATTCCAGCTCATCTCACTCCTTAGAAGCCGCACACTCCATCGTGATCAATCGTGGCCTGCGGTCGCCACTGGGCTTTTTGGGATCCACGGGCAGATCCTGGCGAAAGCAGGAAACGTGCAGCATTTCTTATATCGGAAAGCAGCTGATAATCATTTGCAAATGATCATTTTGAATGAGCACGATTAATTTTTCAAATGATTACTAAAGCAGTCGTTGAAAGCAGCAATTTCGGGATGGAAACATGTTCAAATGATCTTTTTTCATGGTTCATTCATGGGAAGTGACTGAGAATGGTTGAGGGTTGCTGACGGTGATGCTGACGGGGGGAATCACGGAGACCGATCGAATCCTTGGTTGAACCCAAGCGGATGTTGTCTTCAGACAGAACTTACTATCGCCAATCTATCTAACCCAATATCTGAAGTGGCACAACAGCAAACCTCAGCAATCCAAGACTTGAATGTCGTCCAGGGAGGGATTCAGCGCTCCTGGACCATCAAATCTGCGACAAAGTGCTTCTTGTTGCCATCTTCTGCCTGGCGCGTACTCATCAACAGTGCTGGCTCGTTCAGATTTTCGGGAGCTGGGAGCAGGAAGCGACCGATTTCTTGGAGAGTCAACAACTGTAGCTCAAAGTGGCTGGAAAATGGTACGGATACAAATAGACAAATGGTCATGTCAAAATAGTCATTTCAGTAGGCTGATCTGGTGGTCGAATAATGGTTCGTAACCTGTGGCTTATCTTACTTTTCCACAAGCCTGGCATATTGTCATACCCATTCATCATTAAATCTGCTGCAATCTATTTGACTTCTCTCTTCGCAACCCTTTCAGAAACCAACCAACCACTATCAGCCAACAGCGCCACCATCCAACTAACCATCCCAACCAACCATCCAACACCCAAGGTTCAACCAACCAACCCGCCTTTGAATTCAACAAGCCTCCCCGTCACCCCTTGCAGGCCTCCAAAGTCATTTTGCTGCTCAACTTGTGATTGAAATCTGTCAACCTCGGCGCTCAGTTCCAACAGTGATGCTACAAACCATCATTCCGAGGGATTGATGGTGTTGTAAATCGGGTTGATCACAATCTCCACTCAGCAAGCTCAGGCACCTCTGGATAGAACGCTGGTTATTGGTCCCCATCTGCTGAGAGGTGTGAGGAACCCCCTGATCAACGGGAAAAAAACACAAGTGCCACATCTTGATCTTCCATCTTCCAAGTACATGGGACCGTTGCAAAAATAGATCAGCTCCAAAATTGAGCGCTTGTGGGTTCGAGTGCTTCCTGCAGTATCAGTCGCATCCACTGGTGGAGTGCTCTTTCAGTCATCCAATCGTGGGGATGTCCATGAAGGCCGTCCAAATGAGCATCACAAACACGCAGAAGCAATCCCAACTAAGCCAACGATCCATGATCATAGGAAACCAAATATCACACTCCAACCATAGAAATAATCTCAACCTCTCTCAACTAACCCAACCCACTGCCTGATGTTTCTTTTAAGGCCCGGGACGCGCTGTTGATGTAGTAGGCCGCTTCAGGTTCCTGGTAAGGCCGCTCCTCCTCCACCTGGCTGTCATGTTCATGGTTGGAAACCCAGCCACGGAATGTCAACAATCCCATCTGGTGAGCGAAACGGATTGTCATCAACTTGGTTAGTTTGCCATGTCAACAATCAATCTTTCACTTGTGGCGATGATAAATCGTTCTTGGTCCGTATTGACCAGTAGATTGAGAAGTGAACTCTCGCCGGTTTACAATCACCAAGAACAAGAATGTCTGGTTGACATTCATGATAAAGTTCACCAAGAAATAGCGGCATGGGGGTAGAACCAATGCACTGAACATACAAGGGGGCAACGGACCACTCTTGGTGATTGGGTCTATGTCACACGCCCTGGTTGATTGGATGAATGTGACTGAAACAAGAATCAGAGTAATGATGATAATCAGGCAAAGGATCTTGATATGATCAGCTATTACACGGTGAAAATTTTACTACCATCCCATACCATCCCCATGATTGGTCCCTGTCATTGAACAGTTCAAGAAGGGTTTTGCCGCCAATGACTTGGCTGTAATTGGGCATTAATTTCCTGGCTTTTTCAACAGTAAGTTGCTTCATCTTTGCCGCGGGAAAGACGACATCAGTCCTTGCAGAATGATATCAGCGGGGTTGTCCATCACCTCAAACAATGCCTGGTATCGAAAAAAATAATTTGGGACTTGTGGGGATCACTTCTAGACCCAGCAGTCAAAACAGTTCTTGAGAATATCATGAGGTTCATGAGAAATCATTGCCATTCCCAAGTAAATCAGTCACATCCTGGTTCACCGGCATCAACCGGGGAGAGTGACGTTGGTGCAGTGAAAGCAGCTGCCACGAGCGGCCTTCTTCCAATCGATTCTCATGGAGCTGGGTTCCTGGGTGCACAGGTCACCATGGGTCGGCAACAAGCACTTAGGGATGCTTAGATGACGTGCAAGGGATACTTTGGATCATGTCTGGGTAAACCACCACGAATCACTAGGCCTTTTCTTTCAGAATGTTCAAGAAATCCACAACATGCCCAGCTGAAATCCACAACCAGTTTCTTACCATGGATCACCACAAGCCTTTTCTTAGAAAAGTTTGATCACCAGTTCTTGTTAACAAAAAACTGTCCCCTTCAACGATGCAAACTTCGCGCCGTTGCAACTTCGTTACGCAGTCTTCGGGATCACGGAAGAAGAAGATCTTGTAGACCGTGCCACGCAGGTCCTGCCGAAGGGAGGCTGCCAGGGTTCCTGAATCGTTGATGCTTCTGGGGCTTCATGAAGCTCGGGACCAATTCCCTACCTGTTCCCTAGGTTGATGGCTGCAGAAACAAAGCACCTAGAATCACTAAGAGGGCCGCTGGTCATCCGAACATCTGCACTTTTCTCATTGCTACCCACTGAATGGAATGCTGGGCCACTCATTGTGATTCTTCATTCAAAATGATCACAAATGGCTTATCCAGTTACCAACGTGCGTGAGTAAAAAGTACCATACCACAACATAGCTTCAGGAACTCATATGACTAGTATCATGGTTTACAATAGGTTCAGAAATGAAGGCCAAATATAATAGTTGACAAACACAAACCACGGGGATTCAACTATTATATTAAACCTGAACTATTAAACTAATCTCCCCATCTATCATTCTCCCAAACTTTTTACTTTACTCTGCTTTCAGCACTCGGGGCCACCCCGATAAACTCCTCAATCTTCCATCGTCCATCGCCATCGTCTGGACCTGAAGTAAAGAAATGCTTTATGGTTGGCTGGCAGTGAATATGTAATACAGTAAACAAAAATGATTAACCAACCATATCATCGTATTGGCCAATACATCCAACACGTAGTGATACGCGGGGGCTTACCTAATGAACCTCTCACCAGCTTGTCAACCAGGCTTCACAGCTTGCCAAAGCTGGGTAGCGGTGGGAAAATATTGGGGGTGACAACACGTATATTGGAAACATAGACATCATATTGGATGAACACATCTTCACAACACTTGGTTGCCGGCATCTGTCTGCAAACAAACCCATAGAGGCAGCAAGTCAATCTTCGAGAGCTGTATGTGAGCATATTGGACAAAAGTGCAGAACAGGAATCCAGCGACAAAATCGGAAGCTGGAACCACAATCATCGCCGGCTTCCCCCAATTACAAGCGAGCACCGGTAGGCGGAGACAAAATTAGCTATAAAGCTGATGAGGTTTATTTGTTGGTTGCTGTTGCTGATCATCCCCCATGGATAATCAACAAATACGACCAATTGCTAACCACCATTGACCATTGACAATCAGTTTGACCATCACTAGCCATCAGCAAACGTGAAAATTGACCATTGGCCAATGATTCAGTGAGATGAACCATCGCCTGCCACCCACGGACGTTCACCAACCAACGAACCAACAAGCCATAATCATCCACCCAACCACAATCATCCACCCACCCATACCCAACCATCCAACCATCTAACCATCCATCCAACCAACCAACAGCAACCATCCAACCAAAACCAAGCGCAACCGCAACCAACTTCCACCAGCTCAGTGCCAGGTTGCCGCAAATGGCCGAATGCTGGGACACGCTTTGCCCAGGAACGGCCTGCGTCCAATGGCAGGATGGTCCTTTGTTGATCCATGGATTGATTGATGGGTTCAGCATGGATGGTTGATGGTCAATGATGGTTCAGCATGGTTCATCATGGTTAACACAATTGATTACTAAGATGGTTGATGATCGTAATACTATCAATAATCAATCACAATCCACCTTTACTTGCATTTGAGTAAGCCTTTATCAGGCATGAATGGATTATCATCATGAAAGACTATCAGTATCATTGTACTATCATAAAGGAACTTTCCTTTTATTCCGTTTTTTGAACGCATCTTAGCCGTCATCATGATTGGCGCTTCCTTCCCTAAAACAAATTTGCAACCATACACGCATTTGTCATCATAAAACCAGTGCGATCAATCATCAAACTTGAAACTTAAGCAAACATTAATTGAGCATTGTCATGATGAATGAATAATTAGTCATCATCGTAGCAATTCATATTTTTGTGAATTAACTATTAGCCATAAAACCATTCATCAACATAAACCAGCGTTATCAAATGATCAATCATTTAAGACCCGATATTCATATAAATTTGGTTCATTGCTGAGCAAACACAAAATGAACATTGTCATTCTGAATCAATAATCATCATCATGACTGTTTTTTAAAACAGTCATTGACATTTGTCAACCAATTACTGACCCTGTAACCAATTAGTGAAAACATAAAAGCATTTATCATCATAACCCCCTCGCAATACAGGGCCTTCACTGCAACACCCAAAGCATTCACCTCCTCCCGCCTCGGGGTAGATGGCCTGAGTGAAATCCTGCAGGGCTGAGGCTTTGTTCAGCGTGAAATGATGCTCTCAGGCGATGCTTTGCAAATCATGGTAGAGTGCTGGTTGACAACTGGATTGATGATGACAATCTGCTCGATGGTGAATCTAATCGATTTGATAGCCGTCATCAGAGTGCTGGATTGACAATGGTGAAGTACATGTCTGATGATGGCTAGCTAATCGATGACTTTGTCTTTTGGCAATCGTTTTTGTTCAGAGTCACCGTGAAAAAAGGGTTGCAAATGAGGAAGAATCATTGGCTGCTTACCTTCACCATCGCCGAACGCATCATGGCGCATTGATGTGGGGCACATGTGATGCGCGACTCGTAGTACTCCCCCAAGCAGCAGGTTAAAGTTATGATGGCTAGCATTTTCAACCAGTTAGATGATGCTTAATGATGGTTATGATCATTAGTGATGGTCAAGAATGCTTAATGATGATTAATGATGGCAAATGATGGTTGAAGCTATGATGGCAATATTCCAAATGATAAACATCTACCGGGGCAATGGTGGAGAAAACTAGGATGGTTGTCATTTTTATTCAACTGGTCAAACAGTGATTAATGATGTTGACTGACCTTGTTGAACCAAGCTTGCAGACAGGAATCATTTTACCTCCCCATTGTGCCGGTCGAAGTTGAGGATTCCCACTGCCGTAGGGTGTGTCTTCCCTTGATCCTGGGTCAACATTCATTGGATGCATCAGCCCTTCCGATACGAACAAAACTGGCTGCAGGATTCAAAACTTCTGGGAGGCACACCATTGGGTAGCATCCCATGTTGCTTCGAGTTTGGCAATGCAGCCAGGGAAGAACTTACAATTGCTCAGTTTAGGTTTTTAACGAAAACCGAATCTACCCGGTGGTTAAAAGTCATTTCAAAATATGTTCGTCAACTCAAAACCACCCATCCCGAAAATTTATGGCTGAAAACAATCTTGACCACCAACCCGATATGATCTTGTTGGTTCCTATCAATTATCAGCCAGTAATGACAACTAGCGATCATACATAATCAACAAATTAATCATGAATTAAACATCAACTACTCATCATCAATTGGCCACTTCTCTACCATCATCAAACCTTATTCAAACGTCATTTAACCATCAATGAACATCATCAAGTCCTCAATGAACAAAAACCGTTGACCATCATTGGCCGTTGGTAAACCACTATTTGCCCACCTTTTTACCGTCATATGGCTGTGGGTCAAAACTGCGTGCCACTGGTTCCCCCATCATCAACCATTGTTTTCCCTGCAGCTTTGCTGGTGATTATCCCCCAGGAAAGTTGGTTGATTAAAGCCTTGAACCATAGCCATGTATAGCTTGTATATCCCCTACATTTGTTACTTATTATTGTAGCACATTATCAAAAACCGTTAGCCATTATTAGTTGGTTAACTGCTTGATCCAGCTCGCCATATCACCATGCAGCCAGCTACTTCCCAGCAGCACGGTTGCTGTTCACAACGGTGCGCCACGCGGCGACAGCTGTGCGCCTCATTGCGCAAGACGCAGAACTCCATGGGAAGAGATGAGACTTGCACCTGCAGCAAGATCCTATCTGCGGCCGAAAACTGCCTTTTGGAAGAAACCATTGGTGGGTGGTAACGCATGGAATTAATCAATGGTAATGCATGGTCACTAATGGTAATTAATCATTATTGCAGATTAAAACAACTTAATCATGGTTGCTAGTAGTTCATAACCAATTAATGGGCGGCAATAAATGGTCTCTAAGTGGTTGTTAATGGTTCCTGATGGTTAATAATGGTATTGAATGGTTCCTGGTGGCTACTAGTAGTCAATGGTTCATGGGTGGTAACAAATGGTTCGCGAAGGTAAGAAATGGTCAATAATGGTCACTAGTAGTAAATACTGGTGATAATTTGCTGATCATGGTTAAGCTTGTGGCCTTTGTGGCTAAAATCGTGGTTGGTGGCCAGTCGGCTGTTTCAAACAGAGGATCCTTCGATATGTAAAAAACATACGAGTGACCAATTGAATGTAGATCTTTGAAACATGTGTGCATGTCTACAAGTGCACTACAGGAAACGCACATGCGGATAGATATATACGGAAAAAATACAACCAAGAAAAATATTCATTTTTACATAATAAATAGAAATGTATACAGAAAGATATTGATATACAAACAACTAATGAATAAAACTATTAATGTAAAATAAGTAGACTTGTTTCAATTGAAACAATATCAAAAAGGAAACTGATCCTCCTATCTATTGAAAGTTGTGTCTTCTGAGGCTACGCAGTTGTTCCCATGATTTTTGCACGCCTAGCTCAAATAGGAGGCGCCAATAGTATCCACGATCCGGAGTGAGACGCACCTCCTTTCTCTCAGTTGTAGAACACAAACAGCCGCCGGGTCCAGAGTTGTGAGGGCGATTGGAAGTTTGCGAAATCCACTGACATGTCGATTGCGCGCACGGCGTCCAGGTTGACAGATGCCCTTTTTGCTCTTGCTTCTACGTCCGATTTCTCGCCTGCAGCGGCTTCGGGAGTGAGGCCAGCAAGCTTCGACCCTGGTATTGACCCATTGCGGCCAACGTCTCAAGCCCTTGTAGTAAGTAAGAGGGAACAGTCGCGGGCACTACGGCTTCTGAGATGGCGGTCATGACTGCCGCGTCGTTGATGTGAACACCAGTAGTGTTTGGCCCCTCTACGGAACGTGTCGATATGCTCTTGCAATTCAAGCGGATGCTTGGTCCATGTGAGGTCGTTGCCAACATAGACTGCAAACTGGTAGCGCACTCCTTTGCAGCATTTGGCGTTCAGAACATCTTGAAAGCGATCTTTATTTTGGGCATTTATAGTCACCCAACACTGCGCCCCCCTGGTGGCCAACAATCAGGTTTCACTTCGACGCAACGTGCAGCTGCTTCAACTCATTCTGCACCGGGACACCTTCGTTGTTAAGATCACCGACAGTAATGGAGCTTCCCAATTTACAACGCCTTAGGTGGCAACATGAACCTCCAACTGTGCTCTCTTGGCAGTCTCATTTAAAGGAGAAGATAACGGGAAGCTTTGATGATTGATTCTAATATTGGGAGGAGCTCCCCATCCATAAAGGCGTAGATGGCGACATGAACCTGAACTGGGACCCTACTCTTGCCCGCAGCCCTCTACAAGCCTCCGAATGTCCGAGTGGCTCTGCTGTTGCCTCCATGTTCCATAACTGAAATTTCTAGATCATGGCGGTGAGTCACGAACGACCCTGAGAAATCATGAGCAACTATTCAGGGCAGGTGATGATTGACAAGCCACAATTGACGATAGACATTGATCACCACATTTCACCATCACTAACCACCAAACATCCTCCTAAAATGACAACTACCACCATCCTTAGCCTTTCTCAACGACTGTCCTGAACTCGGTTCATAATTCCACAAACAATGATTAAAACCACCAACCACCCTTTGCGGATCAAGTGCGCCTGGGAAGAGAACGGCCCAGGCCCTACATTAAAACCACCATTTGTAAATAATTACTAGTGGAAATAAACAATGAATAAAACCACCAACCACTAGTTGATTTAACCATTATGGGTTGGTTACTTTTCCCTATCATTGACCCTTGTTAACCATGGTAATCAGTATAGATCTGAAATATCCTGAAGTTCATGGAATTTCAGCCCTGCGCCTCAGTGCTGAACCAACCTTTGCGTCTCCTGGCGTCGCAGCCAACGAACGGCCAACGAATGGGGAATGCTAGTTCATGATGTTTAATATATAGCGGTTAATGCTTAAGCAATGGTTCATTGGTGGTTCAAAAAGGTTCATTCATGGTTGAATGATGGTTCATGTATAGCGCTTGATGTTGAAGCAATGGTTCATCGGTCGTCGACAGCTTTGAGGATTGGATTTTTACTGGTCAGTCATGACCAAAATTTAGTACGAGCTCATCCCCAAGCAACCCCTGGTGGCAATGATCCGGGGGAAGGATTCTGCGTCACCCCTGTGGAAGAAGCAAGGAGGAGATGTACAGCACACTTTCCTGACACTTTCGCTGGCAGGTAGAAAAGTTCAAAGCATCAACAACAAAGCTCAGAATCGCTGGTCAGACCGTGCACATCCCAAAATCATCAGACTAGGTGCCTTGTTTAACTGGGATGCCCACCAGGTTCGACAAGCCATCCCTAGTCCCAACATTAGCAGCACCCTCACCATCAACCTGGAGACCATGGGCTTGGCATGATCAAAAACATTGTGCGCTTATATGAAGAGATTCAACCAGCCATTTTGGAAACAAGAAGAGCAATCTCCAAAAATCCTGAAGCTGTTGATGACTCATCACTACCAACCATTAACCACTTAGTTCACCACGACTGGTTGATTCTTGATGCCATACACTTCCCATTATCAAACTCCCTGAGATTCTTGAGCCAAAAACTTCCCATGCTTCGGAAATCCAGCTGCAACGCAGGTGATACACCAGCTGATTGCACTGATCAACGACCGGGGCGGGGTCCTCCGTGGTCCAGTGGTGTCCACCTGCATTTCCACCTCAGCTGAGAGACTTGTCGGCTGGGACGAGGACTGCTACGCCAAAGAAACAAAGCCAAATGACTGGTATGAATTTACAGGTAAGGTTTGTATTAGATTAGATTCGATTCGATTAGATTGCATGGCCGTACAAACGGTAAACACACATAGAATCATACAAATATTTCAAGAACACATCAAAATACATGAGTACCTTACAAATAAGTTTCTTTCTTAAACGAACATGCCTCGTGTAAGAAATCATCACCACCAGGGGTAACAAACATTCATTGCTTCCATGTACTGAAATAATGCTCTTCTGCTAGGTAATACCCCACAATTGGGCAGGTCGAAGAACAACACTGAATCAAATAGATTTGGCCTTGGCTGGTTTTTGAAAGGGTAAGACCGTGTTTGGGATGTCTACTTAGAAATATGCCAGTAGGAACATTCTAAATCTGTAAGAGCGCCAAGAAACTGTCTTAATGTACTAAAACTGATTTACTACTTTAAAATTGTGCAAATGTAAAGCGTTGATGCACTAAATGCAGTCTGCCAATGAACGAGTATGTGCGATCATATCAATATTAAACCCATTCATACCTGTTCTTGATGCAAAACAAGTGCAAACACACATATCTACATGTCTCTGCATATCCATATTGACGCATCTTTTTGCAAATGCAACCAATCATTCATTGCTAGAAGCTAGTTGACCGGGAGCAATGATGAAAAATATGGTACATTGCCATCTTGCGATATATTTCTCTACACCCATTTGCGTGTATATTCGTATATATAGATAAATAAATTTACAAACGCATGTAATCTTACAAATGAACATCAAAACCAAAGCAAACATAGACAAATTGTTAGATGTGAAGGTGTCTATACATGGCAGTACCTCTTAGACATTATCATTTGATGTCCCCACTTGTTGTTAACATACCCCATTTCACATATCATACACACAGCATCCCCTTGCCCTTTGAATTTCGGTAGGCTGAACTTGATTGAACCGTTCACATTAAGAATTCCAACAAAACACGGTCCATTTACAATTCTTCGTCAACCTGGTGATGGATCCCTTGCTTTAGCTGGTGAATGGTAAACCAAACCCATCTACGTACTCCCAAAAACACTCATAATCTAAATCTGATCTTTTCCCAGCTCAAACGTGGTTGCTTTACTGACTCTCCCGTGAGGTACTTGGCTCTGCAACTGTTTCCCCCGCCAGCAGTGATCCCCAGCAAAATTGCTGGTTACATCGCGATAAATATCACTATACACCAGAGTAAGCATGACTGATCGCTGGAAACACCACGTATAAATCATATTGCATCTGCTGTTGGGAAGTGCGCAGCTAAGCGAAATGGCAATAGTATGGGTCGACGCCTATGTGGACCAACTTTGTTGATGTTCCGGGTCATGGATTCGCAAACGAAGGTGATTTCACACAGGCCATGTCACTCCACAGTCAACTAGTTGGATGCTTTGCAGGTAGGTTTACTTCACCATTGCAAGGGGTGGCATGTCAAACCAAACAAAGTATTCATAAGGTTTCACTCCATCGCAAAGGAAAACGAACCTAAAACATGTGAATGCATAATTGAAATTACACCAGCATAGACCCCAGATAGCGGGCGCATTGCGCACAAGGATTTCCAGGGTGTGTACCATAAACCTGCGTTTTGAATTGTATGGTTTGTTTACGATAATATGTTCATAGATCTTGTGTATTCTATTTTCATCCCGCCCTGCACAATATGTTTTCATAGATCGGGGAGACAAAGGGGAGACAAAGGGGAGACAAAGGGGAGACAAAGGCGAGACAAAGGAGAGACAAAGGGGAGGCAAAGGGAGACAAACATGAGCAGCGGCAGAGCAGCGGCAAACAAAGCGCCTGTCCAGAGCCACAATGGAGTCACAGGCAAATAAAAGGGAGACAAAGGCGAAACAAAGGCAAGACAAAGGGAGACAAGCATGAGCAGCGGCAGAGCAGCGGCAAACAAAGCGCCGATCCAGAGCCGACAAACCGGAGATAAAGGCGAGACAAAGGGGAAACAAAGGGAGACAAGCATGGGCAGCGGCAGAGCAGCGGCAAACAAAGCGCCGATCCAGAGC
>VSDK01020102.1:257694-317576 GCA_009767595.1 Symbiodinium kawagutii | reverse complement strand
GGGGACAAAGGGGAGACAAAGGGAGACAAGCATGAGCAGCGGCAGAGCAGCGGCAAACAAAGCGCCTGTCCAGAGCCACAAGGGAGTCACAGGCAAACAAAAGGGAGACAAAGGCGAGACAAAGGCAAGACAAAGGGAGACAAGCATGAGCAGCGGCAGAGCAGCGGCAAACAAAGCGCCGATCCAGCGCCACAAGGGAGACAAAGAGGAGACAAAGGGGCACGCATGAGCAGCGGCAGAGCAGCGGCAAACAAAGCGCCTGTCCAGAGCCACAAGGAAACAAAGGGGGGATTACACCAGCATAGACCCCAGATAGCGGGTACATCGCACACAAAGATTTCCAGGGTGTATACCATAAAGGGAGGCAAAGGGGAGATAAAGGGGAGACAAAGGGAAGACAAAGGGAGACAGGCCTGAGCAGCGGCAGAGCAGCGGCAAATAAAGCCGATCCAGAGCCGACAAACCGGAGATAAAGGCGAGACAAAGGGGAGACAAAGGGAGACAAGCATGAGCAGCGGCAGAGCAGCGGCAAAGCAGCGGCAAACAAAGTGGCGATTCAGAGCCACAAAGGAGACAAAGGAAGCACAAAGGGCAGACAAAGGGGAGACAAAAGGAAGACAAAGGGGAGACAAAGGGAGACAATCATGAGCAGCGGCAGAGCAGCGGCAAATAAAGCCAATCCAGAGCCGACAAAGGGGAGACAAAGGCGAGACAAAGGGGAGACAAAGGGAGACAAGCATGGGCGAGCAGCGGCAAAGCAGCGGCAAACAAAGCGGCGATTCAGAGCCACAAAGGAGACAAAGGAAACACAAAGGGCAGACAAAGGGGAGACAAAGGGAAGACAAAGGGAGACAAGCATGAGCAGCGGCAGAGCAGCGGCAAACAAAGCGCCGATCCAGAGCCACAAGGGAGACAAAGGAAAGACAAAGGAGAGACAAAGGGAAGACAAAGGGGAGACAAAGGGAGACAAGCATGAGCAGCGGCAGAGCAGCGGCAAACAAAGCGCCGATCCAGAGCCACAAGGGAAACGAAGGAAAGACAAAGGAAAGACAAAGGGGAGACAAAGGAAAGACAAAGGGGACACAAGCATGAGCAACGGCAGAGCGGCGGCAAACAAAAGCGCCGATTCGAGACCGTACCATAGAGAAGTAAGAACCCCTTATAGCTTGTCAGCTATCTGGGGAACAAAGGGGAGACAAAGGGAGACAAGCATGAGCAGCGGCAGAGCAGCGGCAAACAAAACGCCGATCCAGAGCAACAAGGGAGACAAAGGAAAGACAAAGGGGAAACAAAGGGGAGACAAAGGGAGACAAGCGTGAGCAGCGGCAGAGCAGCGGCAAACAAAAGCGCCGATTCGAGGCCCTACGATAGAGAAGTAAGAACCCCTTATAGCTTGTCAGCTATCTGGGGAAAAAACTTTTGTTGTGCAAATTAATCTGGTGATTAACATTGAACAATTCACCCCATCAACTGCCAAAAAGTGATGGTTTCTGAAACATGGTACGACCCATGCTTGAACAACCAAAGGATTGATTGTACAACAAACGCAACCCTGTATGCGCGACTGGGGTCAGCCGGCCAAATTCCATCCGTTGAAAGGGCCAGTGAGGTAGTATCTGCCTGCCGCGGGAATTACGAGCAAAGCGAACCTGCTTTCCAAATTACTCGCATTCTTGCGGTTTCTCTTTTGCACAAATTGTTTTGGCCAGTGCATTCATTTTTTTTGAGACTGCTTGAAAAGCAGTCGCGAGGTCCATGTTTGAACGCAGGCATCCATACACAATATGAGCAGAGGCCCTAAAATGAAAGTGTTGAGCGCGCGGAAACACCTGCAAATGGATTTCTCCTAAATTATGTCACGCAGTGCCTGACCCTAAAGTACGCGAGTGCAGCTTTGTTACCCCAAACATGTGAAGCTCCCCATGGCCAACAAAAATGCCCGCAATTCGAGCAGGATTGATATTCATACATGTAAGCAATGTTGCGTCATGTTTTTGCAAATTCAGCTGGGTTTGTCTTTGTACATATATGGGCCACAGAACGCCAATGAATTGACCCAAAGCAAGTGCGACGCATGACTTGCAAAACCAGTGTCGGAAATATGCTATGTCCATTGCAGGGAGCGGTGGTCAACTGGAATCTGTACGGTGGATTATTTGAATGCATGGGCCATAGGTTTCAACTTTCAAAACTGGGAACAAAATATGCAATGCTTTCACCGGCGAAAGTTCACAGCGCGGAGCAAACACATGCATTTTGTGAATTTGATTTTCGAAAATATCAGCATAGGTTCGAAAAATTCCAGGACGGTAAAGAACCTTCATGCCGCGTGTGCGTCTCCTAGTTCAAAAGCACTCGCAGGTCCCATCCTTTGATGCACGCGCAGCCTTGCATATACAAGCGCGGCCACATCCTAGCGGCGCAAAAGGCATTGCGCGCAAAACTCAACGCCCACGCGCGCGTGTCGAATGGAAATTTGCGAGAGAGATTGCCCCCCGAAAACCAAAGAAGATCATCAGCACATGCCGCTCACCTTCAGCCATGCCGCTCACCTTCAGCCATGCCGCGCCATGCGCAAGCCAACTCAAACTCCAGCCTTAGCCGCGCTCAAGCGTTGAAACAAACCTGTGAAACTTTTCTGGCCCAGTTTCCTGCTGTCAGGCTGCAGCTACCATGCGCTCTGAATCATGGGAGTGGGCGTTCTCACAATGTAACGGCATCCATTGCGGCGAACTTGACCACGAACGCTGTGCCACAAATATCGGCAGCTGAAAATAACGGTGAATGGTGGATAGAATTCTAAGTAAATATCGAGCCACCTTAAAATTCTGGCATCATTCTCAAGGAAGCAGAGTTTGGTGTCAAGCCACCGCTTCAACCCAAGCTCCACCGAAACATGCTCTAGGCAGTCACCACTCAACTAAACAACCAAGTGCCAAACAAACCGTGCACCAGCACGCTAGTCATGGACCTGTCAAGCGCTATGAAAGCAAAGGCATTGCTCAGTGTCGCTACCGCCATGCTTGAGGCCGGGTCGCTGTCCCATGAAGCCATGAGGCTCAACCTTGATATGTTCCTTTTTCGCGACCTGTAACGGATTAAGATTCCCCCTGTAACTGGTGCCCAAGATAGCAGGCAACAGGTTGTTGGCCAAGGATGAGCCGTGCCCGACAGTTGGGGTCCTGGTTGATTCATGCTTAGTGGGGCTTTGCTCTCAGGCCCTGGCAGGTAGAAACAAGGATCCAAACACAACAGTTTCAAATGAAAAGCATTAAGAAGCTATGAAAAGAAACCATCAAATTCATAAGAAGTGTAGTAGAAAGACAAGCCGCCACATCAATTGACAAATGGATCCATTGCTGATGCTTCTCTCAACCAGTTTTTCGTAGGTGGAGGGCGGATTTAGTTGATAACGATGTATTCAGACATGGATTAATATCAAACATGGATAGGCGGTAAGTGGATCATAAATAGTTGATATGATCATGGTTGGATCGTGGTTCTCTTACATAAACGATTGATACCATTTGATAACAATGTTTGAAATGCTTTGCAAAAGCAAGCCACTAGATTCTCGGCTGTGGATTGCTTCCGTAGGTCGCCGAGAGGAAATTGCTTGGTGCATAAGCTTAATGCTTCGTTGATAGTTGGGTAATAATCGCTATTGGGGTATTGGGAGCTTTTCGGCTAATGATTACTCTTGATGATTGGTGAATTTGGTTGGTTGCCGGTTGGTTGTTGCCAGTTGGCTTACTTTCAAAGATTTGCTGTTTGGATCTATTTGCTATATTTGCAAGTAAAACATCACATGATTCGCTATTGATTCTCCAAAGAATTTCTGGTTGGTGGTTGAACCGCCCCTATGAAAAATATTAGTCAACCAACCATTTGTAAATGATTGCCAGGGAAGATGAAAAATGACTCAAACCACTAGTGAGTAGTTGTTTAACCATTATTTTCAGTTATTATCATCTCCTATCGTTAACCACTATGGCTATAACCACTAACCACCAACCAGATTTTCAGATGTCGAAGTAGATCCCCTTTTTCTTGCTGGCCAATCTCCTGATTTTCATGGGAGTCCAGTTGTGGGTGTAGCCAGTGACTGGGGAACCCAGAAGTTGACATGGATGGAATTTATTGCCAGAAATGGTGCCATCCATGTCAAACTGGGAAATCCCTGGAATTTATTACCAGTCATAGGGTACCCTCAGCTACATTTATGACTTGGATGATAGCTGGGGGTACCCTATGGCTTGAGAACCCAAGGAGACATGATCAACTTTAGAAATGTTCACCTGACAGCACAGCACAGCAGTCTACGTCGCATAATGGTCCCACCACAACCAATGACAATCGAAAGCACATTCAAAATCTGTGACATTTTTGGAATTTTCAGTGGTAGATGATTTTTGCACATTGGAAAGCTTTGACCATTTCGAACAGTTCATGACATTTGACACAAAACCGTGATGATCTTTATACAAATCGGAGTAGCCTCAGCACCATCCCGACCATCTATGGAAAACAGCTATTTTGAAGCTACGTCCAGCATATCGACCATGTTTCTTCGCCACTGGCTCACCATCTCATACTGACGGCATGACATCATCTTAACGTTGACCATTAGTTCCAAAAGTCGTATTCACGAATAACCATGAACTATAGCAGCAGAACGCAATGATATATTGACCCATGGTAGTGTGTCACCTCACCCTGAGTAGCCATGCTTTCTTCCAAGCAACAACCAGGACTGGTGTTCACCAGCCCTGGTAGCTCCTTAGCTCCCCAAAGGGACGCTGAAAATCTCAGTTCTCCGCCCCGCCTGGAGATGGTGACGACCTCTCGGAGATCTCCAGCTTTTGCCAGGAAATCTCCTTGAACTTCTCCCACCTCGCGGCACCAAAGCTTGCGGTTGACGCTGGTGCAGCAACGACAAGCAGCTGGCGACCTGCTTGCAGTGTTGCCATTTCTAAAGCTGCGAACCTGGTAGCACATCACAGAGACTGTGAACAAAACCCTTCAGCTACAATAGGTAAACCATGGTAAACCTTGGAAAGCCATAGCACATCGCTGCCAACTAACTGCCAACCAACTGCCATTCGCCTCGCCTGAAGGTCACGCGATATTTGTCACCGGGCAACCCCACCTGGTCGATGGGTCGTAGCCAGGAGAGGAATGACCAGCTGTTCACCGAGTATCAACAAGTGGGAGAAACAACAGATTGTGGTGCAATGATGGGGTTTTAACATGGGGTTTGAACACAATTCATAGCCAATAAGTAAGCAACATTAACCAGGACTTAACAACATTAAGCAGTATATACAGTATAAACATCAACCAGTATCTTTTGTTGCAAAAAGAAGGTGACAACGCCTTTGATGTTTCATCACTACCATGATACCCTGAAACTTCATGGTCGTTTCAGATGCGCCCCGTTTCGGTTTACCAATGCGGTGGACGCCTCGATGCTGCGGCCACATGTTGGTTAGCACCCCATGTTTGATGTCCAAACATATAGTTGTAGGAAACCACACAGAGGGTATATTTTGTTTGGATGAATTGGTTGGCAAATGATTTGTGAACATATTTTAGTGAATGATGATTTGTTCACAGCATCGAATTCTTCTTGCAGCTTTTGTTCTGGAATGACCAAGTCAACGTACTAAGACTCAATGTTGTAGAATTCGTGCTGTCCAGCTAATGTTGTAGAAATACTTACTCAATGCAGTTCAAATCATCCAAGTTCTCCATGCTTTGCCAACGAAATGCTGTAGTAAGACTCGTAAGACTCATATGTTGCTGCCACCCATGCTATCTATGTCAAGCCCCAGGCCCGGCACCTGTTCCTCTGGAACATTCACCCGCGCTCGGCAGTCCAAGAGCCATTCCTCGGAGCGAGTCACACAATGGACGGCAGTTGGTCAAGGGATGGCAGTTGTGATAAGCCAATGAATTGATGGGTAAAGTAGTAGATCTTTGGAACATGTACAAGGTATACATGCAAATTCTTGAGTCTAGACACATGTATACATACAAAGTACATCTATATAGGTGTGCATGCACAAAGACAAATAGAAAGAGAGATGCATAGATGGTTAGACACAGTTCAAGGATATGTCATATTGTGTCATAGTATCCCCCAACCCGCTAAATTACGACCATTTACTGATTGTTTCCGGTTTAGCAAGATAGTTAGTCATTGGTGTTGTCTTTGCGTACTGTTGGCATTCAGATCATTAGTCATAGTTGCTACGTATTGGGCGGGATTCCCATCAGTTGTCAACCCATAAATTTCCACCAGCCAATCCTCAACCAATCAACCGAATGGGTCAACCCTGTTCCCAACCAATCAACAGCAATCTGGGGAATGTGCGGAGTTGTGGTGAATGATAGGCGGGTTATTTGGATTGCCAACATAGCACCCCATCAGATGAAGCCATGTTGGGCTTATGGAAACCCATCATGACTGCAGGTGAACCATTCCCCCCGTTGCTGGTGAAGGATCAACATTCTCCAATGCTGATCTTTACCACATATGATGTAATGGATACATTAGCAGGAATCCAGCAGGACTTCTGCAAGAAATACCCTCCACAAACATCCCCGTTCACACACACAAAAGAATGCTATTACAAACAACATGCAAGATGGCCCCCCTGGTTTGATACGTAATATAAAACAGGATGACTGCGGCGTACTGAAAATATATCTATAGACTATAGTCAGCAAGGTCAAATTGCCAATGATCAATTAGGCATCCCACCGTGCATGTGGTACATCCATACAATGAAAAATATTAGACAACCAGCCAATTGTTAATGAACACTAGTGAAAATAAAAAATGTTTGAAACCACCAACCAGATACAAACACCGCTCCAAAAACCATGGTGTTTTCACCATGGCAAGCGCCACCAGCACAGCCGCAGGCCAACAGCTCTATTTTTCTCCCGCCGTTCGGTTAAAGACCCGAAGGGAAGATGGCCTCGGCTTTGACAAGTCCCATGCCACCCCAAGGCCTTGTGTAGTTCCCCTTTACTGCCTCGTTCTTTTCCGAAAAACTGTACTCAGCTGTCAGATTTTCCGAGGTATATGATTTGTAATCAATAGCATATGACATTAGTTGGAATCAGTTGTAGATGATTTTCCGAGGACCAATATTCCGTGGCTTCCAGATTACTCGAAGGCAAACCTGTGCTGATCAGTTCATGGCCAGAGGTTCTGGTACCAGGGGCGCTCGGTTGCACACGACTCATAGCTACCATCACAAGTTCAGCATTTGACTAATCCACTGGTGGCTGATCCATAGCTGAAACTCTACCTTTTAATGGGTTAACATGGCAAACTTAAACCAATGGGTATATGATGTATGGTAAACCTATCTAATCCCCCAAAAAAATCGATATTTGGTAAACACATCTCCCAAAAAACATTAAAGATCCACATTTCTGGCCGCCACCAAGTTTACCTATGGCATCACCGGCGAACATCTGGTTCTTCAGGCACCTCTCGGTGCTTTGCACCGTGTTTCGTGCTGTGTTCCAAGCAGTTTGAGGGTTGATACCCAGCGGTTTGGTGAAAAACAACCGTCGTTCTTCCAACTAGTTGGATATGTTTGATATGTGAAGATATGGTTGACGACAGTTGTCAAACAATACAATTGTGAAGATATGTTCGACAAGAATGTGGGTTCCAGCCCCGAAGATAGATGACTGGTAGATCGCACAAACAGTGGGTTTTTAGCTCAACATGTCACCAGAGAGCATTTCTGCTTGATGGCCGACCCTGCTTCGCTCGTTACCATCCCCACCCTTACATAGCAGCCAAAGGGGGCCAAATTTGTAAAGGCAGTAGGCCAAGTGTTCCCGAAATCCCGGTTGGAAGTTCGGCACTTGGGTCACTTTGAGAACGCGAGTTTCAACGAGCGAAACAGGAACCACTAGTTTGTCTAACCAGTACAGTGTTGTTGCTTATTTTCCCCACTACAACCAACAATATACCAACATTTAATGGGGAAAATAACCAGCATTTCACCATAAATTAACCATTATGGATGGCTATTAACTATTATTGTTGGTGATTTTCCCCGATCATTAACCATTATTATTGATGGTTATCAACCATTCCAACTGTTCGTCACTGGTGGGTTTCCAGTGTCACGGTCACGCGCGGCTCCCTGAGTTTGGAACTTCCCTGTAATACGACAACTCCTGAAGCCAGCGGTTCGTGCTGGTGCGAGGGCATGGCAAATGGTCAGGATGATCAACCTGGGTATCATATCCCATCATTGGAACCCCCTGGCTATCATCATGGCCATACAGTACCTGGGTATCCATGATACCAGCAGGCTGGGCTGGTCAACCAGCATCTGGATGGATATCATAGAAGATGAATGATTAGGATTCTAGAAAATGGTCAACCGCTGAAATCCAACATTCGACAATTCGCCCAACCATCTTCAGCCATCATTGACCATTCATCATCAAGCATTAGTGGTGGATCATTAATCCACCTCCGACCAGCATCCATGATCATCAACCAGCAAAAACCATTGTTCTCACAAGTTGATCAACCATCAAGCGATTATCCATTGACTAACCATCCATAAGCCATGATTCACTCATGATTCACCAGCTTATTAAACATAGTTCACCACAACTTCTGTAACCATCACCAATAATCATCATCAATCACCATTAACCATCACAAATCACCATTAATCACTAATAGCCATCACTAATCATCATCAATCATCATTCATCATCAGCTATACGCGGATTAACCATCGGTCCTCCTGGTTCTCCAGCCCCAACCCGGGAGATCCTGCAAGCTCTCCCGGATGTCATCCATCGCTCGGTGCATCTCCTTCTTCTGAGGCGCCTTTCCTTGGCTGCGCCAGTGGTGGCGACCGGCGCGATGTTGGCAATGAAATGATGGATTCAACGGTGGATTCAATGGATGCTACCCTCATCCTGCAGATACAAACGATGGTTTATGGTACTGGTAACATGGTAGCATGATTATATTACCAGTTTCTGATTAATGCTTAATCATTGCTGGTAACGATCATGGTGATTGCATCTATGAATGGGTGGAAACATCTTGATACCATGAGTATGGGCTATAGGTCCAAGTTCCCTTACTATCGGAAACTTCCGCACCCGCCTTTGCGGGCTCTACCTGCAAACCAACCGTAACTTTGGGGTCCCTGATTCTGAGAAACCCCCATAAACAAACATCATCATCATCCTCACCATGCCTTGAACCCACCTTTTCATAGCATCGCCACCCTGGCGGCAACGATTCCCAGCTTCGAAACTGCTCAGGGTACCACCTGCGGCACAACTCCTGGAGGGTGAAGGTTGGCGATGCCAGGGACTGAACTGGGTGCCCCTGTGGTTGCGGTATACCGAGGGCATCCGCCCTACAAGGTATGACCCCTAGGTATAACCCCTTGGTATAGCCCTATGGTAGAACTAGGGTAGAAACCCTGTAAGGTATAACCCCTATGGTCAGCCCTATAGTATAACCCCATTAAGCAGGCTACAACTATGGTATCACCAGGGAACGACTGTAGTTCATCGACTGAGCTTAGTTCACAGCAGGCCCACGTTAGATATAAGCAGCCTGGCATTTGGCGAATGGTAAGGAACTTCTCACTGCAGGCACTGCTTTGATATGATTAACAACCGATGATGGCTGATGGTTAATGGTGAAATCGGCGAATGGTAACCAGTTGGCGAATGATTAACCAACTTTAACAATGGTTGATGGTCATTGATGATGCTTGGTGATGATTGACAATGGTTCGTGATGACTCCTGATTGGTTGTTGGTTGGTGGTTGGTGATCCGTGGCGTGGCTATCCTGGTTGACCTGGTTGACCAGCTGGCGATGGTGACGAATGCAGCTGGGGAATCAGCATTGACCAACTGGGGCAAAGGGGTGAAAGGTGTCACATCAGGTGTGAGATCTAGAGCAATATGTGAACTCTACATGTTTTTCTTGGCTTTTTAAGACATAGGCTATGCATTGACATAATTATTATCCAACTTGGACGAGGTGGAAATGCTGGAGGTGTCCCGCATCTATCACCAGTGGCTCGGACATCTGGAGTACCTCCGGAAACATCCCAGTTGTGAGATGTGATCCACTTAATGACAACTAATCAATCACATGTGGATGCGATCATGAGATGTGATTCACATGAATGATGTAACTACATCGTTTATGGCACTCAATGATGGATTCAGATCCAATCACCAGCTATGCTTGGCAAGCTGCATTGGTGCCTCCAGTAATTGAGAACGAGATGATCAGCGCAAGCACCAGAGCACACTGCTGGGGATAGCCTTGCGATGAAGTCTTGAGTAAAGAGATCACCTTGATCAACAAAAAATGATCCGTCAATAATCACAATATCATATCTTTATTTAAATGCACGAATATATGCTGCCTGTGTAAAACATCACTGTGCATCAGCAAAACAATAATGGATGTAAAACATATGAACGAAGGATGATCTCTTTTGGCACATTGCTCTTGAGCAAAAATTGTGTTGATTACATTTGATCGAGACCCCTTTACTCAAACATATGCCCAAAGCAACGTGTGAAGCTTTCGTAGGGCAAGGGATGCTGACGACTGGCTACCATGGCTAAGTTCGAGTCGAGTGCAGCGATCCGGAAGCCATCCCTTGGCGCCATTGAGACCCTGCTCCCCAATATGGTCGCCACTTTCCAGCATGTCGCCATTGATTAGCGGATTAACTTCATCTCAGCAATTATCAGTCCTGAGAAACCGTTGTCAACAATCTTCTGGCGACTATCAACCACTAGCGAACATCATCAGCAACCATCATTGATGATCATCCGTACTTACAAATTATCAACATATCAACTATCATTAAGTATTCCTACTCAAACATTATGAACCATTGCTAGTTATCAATAGTTTGTTCTCAACCAACGTCAACCATCACTTGACCATCATACAGCATCACTTCACCATCATACAGCATCACTTCGTCTTTGTTTAACCATAATTTAATAATTTACCATTAACATCAACCATCTGTTAACTATGAACTAACCATTAACCACTCTGTACCATCAAGTAACCATTCAAAAACATCAACTAACCACGAACGATTCGTAGCCATCCTTACCAACCACGACTACCATTTGCCTAGGCCACTCCTGGGGGCCGCTCGCACCCCTCCCCGTTTCAAGGGCAACGGGCTACCGCATGGCCACCGTTGAATCTGTGTCCTTCACAGTGCTCACGTCCACGATGCGGTAGTGCAAGGTGCCCATGAATTTGGGGCCTCGGCGATTCACGAATCGCACGACCAGTGGACCATGCGAGACCACGTGGGTACCCTGCTGTGCCAACCAGACCACTGGAAGGGTACCCTGCTCTGCCAACCAGTTGACCTTGAGAAGGCTACCATGGTTTACCATGGCACAAGTCTCTTGGGATTGAAAAGACTTGTGCCTCTGCTGCACGCAGTAAGTTTATGAAAGAAGACGCATGACATTCACACTGAAATCACGTGGGTCTTCATGGGAAACACTTGGGTATCACCCGGGGCCCAATGGCTTACTGGACAACACGAAGTCAATGCCCAGGCACAATACTTGTCGAGAAAGCGCTTGTCCATGTGCACCTTGGTGAGCTGCTCTAGGGTCCTTTTCCATAGGCTTGGACTGCACGAATTTCCGACACCAATTTCCTCCTGACGGATGATGGTTAGCAATCATGGCTTCATATTTCACATAGTAATCTGTGAATAGTAATCCTGGCTTTATAACAGAGAACCCCATCTTTGGGACGAAGTTCCCTCACATATACAGAGATGAAAGGCAGCGGCCATGACAGATTCAGTCCGTTCATTGGCGGTTCATGGCAAGAGTTGCCATACAAACATGATTCCGACCTGTTGGTTTTGGTTCACCATCAACAATAATTGAATGGATTCATTTGTAGAATTCTTCATACTGGTTGAACATGGCAATTGTCATCCCAAAAAAAGACATGGCAACAGAACCAGAAGCAAAGTACAGCGAGAAAACCAGGGGTATCAGGACACCGCAGCTTTACTATCAAACCACACATTCTTTCGATCAAAAATACATCGACCATCATTAAGCATAGTTTGCATTTAATTGGTTAGAACTCCCTTGGCCCGCAGCTGCGAGGTACAGTCTCTGTGCTGCCCGATAACCAATCATTGAGCATTATTGCTGCTTATTATCCCTATTTTCCATTATCACCATTAAAAATCATTAACAATTAACTATTACGTCTGCTATCATTTTAATGTTTATTATTAACCCCTAAAAACAGTGACCATCCCCGAAAAACTCGCCATGAAAATCGTCATGAAATTAGATGATATCATGGCTATAGAAAGATGATACCTCCTTACCATAGAAACTAGAAATCAGATGATGTTAACTGAGAGGTATAGCCATAGAAAGATGATATTCTATGGCAATTAGATGCTATCAGCTGGTCGACCAGCGAAGTCATCTGTCTTTCCATAGCTACCGTGGTCAACCGCTCACCACACCATGATCTTCACAGCAGCAGCGAGGCACAGTGTTGCCTGCAAGGATGCCGCATTTCTCTTCCACGTGCCTGGAACGAATCAGTGCTGGAAATTGCGGCAGATGAAGCTACAGATGAAGCTACCCCTGGTGAGATGCATTGCGTAGTTTCCTCTTTCACAAGCCAGTGCTGGCCCAACTGATTGCTTTTTCCAGAGCACTTAGAGCGTGCCACTTTGTAGCCGATCTGTCTTGGGGTCACCAAGCCTCATTCAGAAGTGGCTGCTACTGTTGCATCTTCCAGTGAATGTTTCAGATCAACAGGATGTCAACAAAACCGGTGCTGTTGGTTTTAGCTATGTTTGTGGATAGCACTTCGACCATCCCAAGCTGCAAGGTGAGCAGTGGATCTGACCGCAGTGGCAACGATTCTCATGGAGTGACAAGCCCCCAACAGATTGACAACCAACCCATACCCTGGAGATCCTGACTTTCCAGCGACACTTGCACCTCGAGACAAAGTCGTACATCACTTGATCCTGAGCGATTGCTGCACGGACATCCGCGAATGCCGGGCTTGCTGAGTAGTTGGGATCATCAAATAAGGCCGTGGTCGTTGTTCGCAATACACGGAATGGTCATGGCTCCGCAAACAAAATCCTCCAACTTGTGATAGCACTTGTTGGCCAATGTGAGTCATTGGGGAGTTCAGTGTTTGGTTCATCAACCCTGTCTCTGGTTACCAGCACTTATCTGGTTTAGTACATGGCCAGATCAAATGATGATCGATCCATGAAATAATTTATCTTCATCCTGAAAAACCACACGTTGACTTCTCACTTTTGTGCAGCCTGAAATATATGGAAACCAGCTGAAAACCAGAAACCTGTGCAGCAGATCAATTGAACCAGTCATAGCAATAATCCACATGAGCTTATAATCATTGTGGGCGGTCATCCAACTGATCACTAGTTGGTCTATTTCACGACTTTTCATGTGAACATTTTCTGTTGATGGCCATGGTAGAAATCATTGCTATTGCGAGCAGCTGATTCCTGTCAGAACACTGTTGCCATCATTCAGGATATTGTTTACAACTAGCAATACTACTTTTTAAAAGGAACGGAATTCATGATCTCAACTATATCACTTTGTAATGATACGATTTCAACCAGTAGTCAGTCATTAGTGCACTGCAAACGGCGGTAATCTGAACACTTATATACCATGAAAGTAGAACAGCAATCAATGTAATCTTAATAATTATCATGATCTGAAAGAGGTGGTACTAATCTTAACTTCAAGGTACTGATATCATAATCTTAATCATCATGGTAGGAATAAAATCAACATAATATATGCTATTCCTTTTAGGTTGAAGCTACTGATGAACCGCTGTAGCCAAGCTTCCACCTCTTCGAGACTTACCTTGGATCTTCTCACCTGGACGGCCGTGCAGAAAGTAACGTGAGAAACGAAAACCCAACAAAGAGGAAGAGAGATAGAGAGAGAAATTCTCCATGGATACACGTGACACACACAGACAGAGATATCTATATCTATATCTCTTTCTATCCATCTATCTATCTATCTACCTGCCTATCTATCTATCTATCTACCTAGCTAGCTATCTATCTATCTATCTATCTATCTATCCATCCATCCATCTATCTATCTATCTATCTATCTAGTGTCTCTTGACATTTATCCCTTGATCGAGGATCTTCACATATCGTTTGACTTCATCATCAGTTTCTCCACAGCTTCTTGAACAAAGGCAACTTTTCTTGGTGGCTTCGGAAGGGGCAGCTTCAGTTGTGACCTAAGGATCAGTGCCAAATGATTTAGGTGGTTCACTCGCCTGATCTGCCAGTAATCCAGGCTTCGCGATCTTCTGTCGGTCGTCCCAACCAAACTGCCCTTTGCACCACTCATTCATGCCTCAGCTGATCTGTCAGCTGGATCTAACCAGTCTGCATGTTGATTACTTGGATGAATCTCTTTAACAACATCACAACCCACAGGTTGCCATTTGGAGGCAACATTGAGACCTTAAAACGCCTACAGAACACCAAACACATGGCAGTCACTTGAAAGTAATTGAGATCTTCACAACCACTCTTTGTGGCTGCTTTTGACCAGTCCACATGGACAAGTGGACCACTCAGTGTGCTGCCATCCAGCACTTCATCGGAATGATGCACCACAAGGTCCTCAGCTGCTACCGATGAAGGCAAGGAAACTTACGCTGCTACCGACCGTGCAGTAGGTAGGTGTGTGATGTTTGCATCTGGCATGCTTGAGAATGTACGTTTCCAGGTATACATGATGTTTTAACGACAGTATGTATTCATAGAAAAACCTCAGCAACTTCAGGAAGGACTCCTGCATTTGAGAGGTCCGAATCGTAATCGTAAACCAGTGTCAGAGTCCCACTGGTCATCAGATAGACAGACATGTGTGGGACGATGAGTGCCTATTTGCCAAGTAATCTCCATAAGATATCTGCCAGGACCAAATGTTTTGACCCTGCTCCGATGGAAAGCAACAACTATTTAAAAAACATCAACTCTTTGCCTTCGTTATCCTTCGATGTTTCTACTTGTCAAATTGACTACATGCTACAGTATATGCGCGAAACAATCTTGCTACCCCTCATGTTGTGAAATGAATGGAAAAACATGAAAAAACACAAGTGTTCTAAGTATCTCTGAAGCACACGCCATCTGCAACACGTATCCGGCGGAGGGTCAATACCTTGGCACCCTGGTGAACATCCCAAAATTACCAAACTAGTCTTTGTTGGGACGTTCACCATTGACACACAGCCATTCCAGTTCCGAGTTTGTGGGTGGAGTTTGCACCACACAAATCCGACTTTGCCCATCTGCCTTCAACATCCGTGAGCTGTACGCCCAAGACTCGAAACCATGGACCATTTCACAACCAAAGTCTCAACTTTGGTAAACTCACCTGGAAGTGGAAATCCGCCATTACGCTGGTTTTACCCATTGAAAAAATCATGGGGACTTTAGCTTGCAAGTTAGTGTCCCAAAGGGTATGCCCACAGCAAACTCACAACAACATTTCCACTGTAGAAACTCAACAGCTATGAAACAACAATTTGCTGATCTTTCCTTTGTGCTGACCATCTCGCTTTCAGCCAGCATCAAAATCAATTGATATAGCCATCGGGAACCATTACTAATCATGATCAGCCATTACTTCAGCATCAATGATCCACTATCAACCATCATTAACCACTATCATTCATCACTGACCCTGGACTTTTCTTCACCAACAACTGTTGTCTGACACTGCTCTACCTTCTGCAGTATGGGCTACAAGTTTTTTTTGTCTATTGCCGCTGACTACTGGTGATAGACATTTCCCTCAATAGTGTAAACCTTGAACAACTATTAGCCAGCAAAAACCATGACTCATTCACTATCAACCATCATTCATGATCATCAAACCTATCAACCTCACTATCAACCAACAGCCATCAACCATCAGCCATCAGCCATCAACCATCCGCCATCAGCCATCAACCATCAGCCATCAGCCATCAACCATCAGCCATCAGCCATCAACCATCAACCATCATCTTCATCATCGCCATCAACCATCAACCATCATCTTCGTCATCGCCATCATCAAAATCATCATCATCATCATCACCATCATCATCATCATCATCATCATCGTCAGCTCCTCCTTTTCCTCATCACCATCACCATCACCATCACAATCACCATCACCATCACAATCAACATCACCATCATCACCATCACCATCATCAACATCAACCATCATCTTCATCATCAAAATCATCATCATCATCATCATCATCATCATCATCATCATCATCATCATCATCATCATTATCACCATCAAACATCAACCATCATCTTCATCATCAAAATCATCACCATCACCATCATCACCATCATCATCATCATCATCAACATCAACATCACCATCATCACCATCATCATCATCATCATCAACATCAACATCACCATCACCATCACGATCATCATCATCATCATCATCATCAACATCAACATCACCATCATCACCATCATCAACATCACCAAAACCATCACCATCACCATCACCATCATCATGATCATCATCATCATCATCATCATCATCATCAACATCAACATCACCACCACCATCATCATCACGATCATCATCATCATCATCATCATCAACATCACCATCACCATCACCATCACCATCACCATCACCATCATCATCATCATCATCATTATCATCAACATCAACATCAACATCACCATCACCATCACGATCATCATCATCATCATCATCATCATCATCATCAACATCACCATCACCATCACCATCATCATCATCATCATCATCATCACCTCCTCGTACCGGAAAGTAATCCATAAATACTCACCACTAGCTTTCATTTGCAATCATTTCCCATCATTTGCCAGGCATTAAACATCATCACCATGGCTTTACCGCCAAGTCGCAGGGCCCTCCGCCACGAGGTTCAGCTGACCGTCGGTGATCAACACTGCCACCTGGAGGCGCGGGGCCGGTGATGGCAGGGTCGCGGTAACGTTGGTTCAGCGATGTGCTTTCAACGTTGCCACATGGTTGCAAGTATTTAGGAGCTAGAAATGGTTACAATCGCAAAAGTGTCCGGTCACTGGCAGCCCTGACTCACCATTGCAAGTTGTTCGACTTCAATGTTGTAGTCTTGGTCCCTTTGCGAGGTTGGAGCCAGCATCGACTGTTGGATTGTGGTCTTGTCCAGCTTGCTCTTGAGCGTCTTTCGGATTGTTGATTCCTTTCTTTTCTGCAGGAATGAATGGGCTTTGCAAGCTCGGCACCAATCGTCACTCCAGCAAGCGCATCGTGCGCAGTCTGCAAATCTTCAGCTGCAATGTGCGGTTGGATTGCAACGGCGTCGGACTGCACCGGGATGGAAATAGAATTGCCTGGGCCATACACATTGGTGGTTGGCATGATCAGGCCCAACTGCTTCGTCTCCGGCGGCAATGGTCGGCTCAACAATCGGATGAACTTTCCTTGCAGCGGCAACACTGTAGCGGTGCCACCGAGGAAAGGACTTGCATCTGCTTCCGGGTCGACCGTCACAAAATTGTTGTCGAGGCGTCGAACCAAGTTGGCATAGTAAATCCAGTTCACTCTTTCTGCTAAGCTGAACTCAGCTGAAGTCAAAGGAACTGAAGTGTACAGAGGCAGTTGGTCACCACGCTTCACGACAGCTGTCAGCGCTATCGATCTACCTGTGCCCGCCATAGGGAGCACGAGTGGATCCAAGTGCATGAGGTCCGATTTGAATGTGACAAATGATGAGTAGTCGGCCACTCCACTGAGCGTTCTGCGCACCGCTGTGCCTGTTGGGGTCCACTCGAGCGCCTCGAGAATTCTCTCGGCTTCTCGCTTGTCATTGACCCGGTCAGTGAATTGCACAAAGGCTTCAACTTGGCAGATCGGACTCGAAATCCGGATGACTCAAGAATGGTTAATGATGGAGGAGAATGGTCTCTATTTGGTTTTAGAATGGCTTTCAACCTTCAGGTAAGTTTTCAAGAGGGGATTGGACATTTTTTGGGGGTCACACGTTTGTCACTTGATGTTTTTCTTCTTAACATTATGGCTTTACATGTTTTCTTCATCGCCTTTAACATGTGAAGATGTTAAGCGCAAATTGGCGAGAAACGATAAGGTCCACAACTCTTTTGAGTTGTTTTCAGCAATGAGGTCCGCAAATTGGCCGCCTATACAACCAACTGGTAAAAATTCACCAATGTAAAGAGGTTTAACACATATGGTCACCAATTAAAACCGATAGCCAATAGTCAGTTCCTGCCTAATATTGGCATTGGGTGGTAGGTTCACAGCAACGTCTGGTGAGATCTCTTGGTGATTGGAACAATACCGCCAAAATCTCAACCGCTGTTGGTTCAAACTTTCTGGAACAACTGCCTCGAGATACCACCGTTACTGTGGATATAAATAATGCAAGATCCAAATAATATTACCCACGTCTTCCAATCTGATTGCAAATACTTAGTGTGTAGTTATTCCCGTCAACTATGTGTGTGCGTGCGCTGTAAATGGATCTCACATGACTCATGCTACCATCCGGAACAATAACAGCTAACAAGCTACCATTAAAGCTGTAGCCTCATGACTCATGAACCATGACCCAGTACTTTACCAACATTCACCATCATCCTCATCATCATCATCATCAAAAATTAACTAAGCATCAATTATCTTCAATTATCCACTCTTAACCACTATAACCATATACCCAAACTATATTAATCATATATGGTTAACAGCAATGGTTCATAATGGCCAATAGTTTTGCCAAATGTTTTACTGACTACTAGCAAAATATTTTCCATCAAAAACAAGCCTTATTTTGCCAATGGTTTGAACCATTATCAACCACCATCAATCCAATATTTCCATCAACATATGCCAACCATTATCATATTACCATGTTACTTAATGGCTATTACTTTGTATCTCATTCGAAAATCACCATCATGTAATATTGCTAGTAAGTATGATTAAATATTATTAAGTATTACCAACCATGACTACTTTTATGAGTTAGTACTCCATTACAAACCATTATTACGAACCATCAAAATATACCAACCAACTTAAGAACTCATAATCATTAATGAAGTATTATCCACCATCCTTAATCCATAGTTAACCATGAACTACTGAATCTCACTATTGAATCATTGATAGCAATTAATAACCATGAAACATCACCATTAACCGTTACTGACTCCATTCCTAAACATAGTAAGCATTATCATTATTATAGTTTATCATAGTTATAAGTAGCAACCATAGTTAAAATGTTTAAACAATTTATGATGGTTATATAATGATACCCCTACCCACAGTTGACCATAGTTCAACCTCTTATCATTATCATCATTATCATCATTATTATCATTATCACCTATTGTCTTGAAATCCTATCATCACCTATTCTCATCACCTATTATCATCACCTATTATTATCATCAACCTATCATTATTATCATCACCTATTGTCAACCATCCTCAACCCGTAGTTTTCCACATAGTTCAATGGCTTAACCCATCCTTTCATCACCAGCAGCCTTGGCGGCACCTCCAGGAGCGTGTCGCTGCCCGGGCCACCGTCGTGGCCCAGGCCCGTCATCTCGCAGTCGACCCACACCAGGGCCTGAGAGCTGCGTTGGAACCGGTGGATCCAACGATTTCTTCAGATGATAATGATGGTGGTTTATAGTGTTCAGGTATCAGTTAATAGTGGTTTATAATGATTAAGTGGTGGTTAATGGTGGTTTATAGTCGTTACTCAATGATTGAGTGGTGGTTAATGGTGGTTTATAGTGGTTACTTGATGGTTAAGTGGTGGTTTATGATGGTTAAGTACTGCTTAATGCTGGCGAATGTATAGGTGATGATGGTAGGTAATCATGATGGTTAATGTGAACCATGAGTGATAACGGTAAAGGGTCAACCACCGGTCAATGTATGTTCAAATAATGGTTGATGATGGTAAGTTCTTGGTTGATGAACGCTTGATGACGGTTGATAACGGTGGCAAGCTTTTGAGGCTCATCCTTTCTGATGTATGAGTTGGTGAACTCAGTCCCAGTAACCCTTAGCAAAATGCTACTCAGTACTAGCCATTGTTAAGATCAAAGACACCAAGTACATGATTCGGGGAAATTCTTCCACAGCACGGGCTGTTTGACCCCGATGAAGTTTCAATGTTTACCTTATAAATGAACGTATCATCCAGTTTGGAACCTCAGTAGTGACCACAGGAACCAACCAACTTTACAGCTGCTGTATCCATAATTCATGATCCCAACAAAGTGATAAACCTCTGTGTCACAACTACCACCATGATGACTTTCTTGCTGACATCTTTCAAACCCTACGCCACGACCTGGTGCAACCGGTCACTGAGCTGCCCACATCGCGCAACCGGGCGGCACGGGCACCTGGGAGTGGAGTTCATGGTGGAAGCGTCAATATATGGCATGGTGAATCCAAACTGCTAGTCATACTAGTCATCAGTAACTGGCTTGATGAATGCACGATGAATCCATGATGAATCCAGACTATGGTATACGGCCATGAATGGCCACGAATCTCTGATCAAGGGTGTCACTTCAGAATGTGAATGCCGACGACGTTCGGCAAAACCAGTCTGGATTTCACCATCACTCATGATTTGACTGACTTCGTGACTTCCATAATTAGTGGGCCAGCAAGTGAGTTTCCATGCAGGGCCAATTTGGAGGGTTAAGAAGAACGGTGAGAGCTTTCGCTCCGTTGCCTAGCTGCTATGGTTTTCGCTTGCTCCATACAGCATGATGATCTGGATCAGCTCACTGGATACGACAATGTTGAACGCCTTGGCAAATCACATTTGATACGGCTTTACTATGAGACTGATTGGCATTAATGGTTGATTTATTAACTAAATCAACCATTTCAATGCAGATTGAACATCTTTTGCAATGGTTGATTGGCATTAAACATTTAATGCTGGGGAAAACCTTGGCATCAACCACTGGCCATGTAGGTGAACCCTCTGACCGCAGTCAAATCAAAGCCCGCCCTCTCCCTGGTCCGATCATGGTATTGATGGTTATCCATGCAAGATTGATGACCACCCCACTGCCAATGGTCGTCATCATCGTGGTGACCATGACCGATTGGGAATCCAATTCACTTCACGTCGGATGGCTTCTGGTTGCTCTGATGTCCGGCATTGGTGGTGCATTAAACGTTCATGGCTCGAGAACAAGTTGATCTGTGCAGAATCTCAGGTTGAACGAATATTGGCAACATCACAGGAGTGGACAAACACTCTCTTGGGCATCCAAGTCTCCTCGATAGATCTCTGTTTGCCCACTATATTCAACTTGCCCTGGAAGTCTGAGACAACTTAATGCAAATATCCAAAAAAATGGTCAAATTACCACTGAGTGAGAGCTCAGTTTTTCTCCATGTGCAAACCACACATCCAGTCACGGGAAACTCACGGGAAACTCACGTCCCAGTGCGTGCGCATGGGTAGCGCCCCACCGCTGAGCGCCTTCCGAAGCCATGGCGAAAGCACGACTGGGAAGAAGATCGCCTGCAGCCAGTTGGTGGATGGGATGAGAAGGACCAACAAGAGGGGTCAGGGGTTATGATGATGACTTAAACTAAGGAGGTTATGATGAGCTAGATGAGTTAAACCAGAGAAGTCGTGATGAGCTAAACCATGGACTCATTTAAAGTTAATCCATGGTTATGATAAGTTCACCATCTAAAGTTCACCTTTAAACCAATCAATTGACTTGGTATATCAATTCACTGGTGACTGGTTGGTTGTACCCGTGGTGACTGGTTGGTTGTACCCGTTGCCAGTGAATTGGTATACCAGCAGGCGATGGTTGTACGCGCCTTGAGGCGGAGAGGTGGCGGTTGTGAGTGACCATCATGAAATGGCGCATGGTCCATAGCTGGTCAGTCGTTGAGCAACTGTCAACTTTGAATGGTAAAAGGATGTTAAAGGTATCTGAACACCTTCATTAACCATCATGAGCCATCTGGCTAACTATCTACTGTAACTATCACTACCAGCTAACTAAATAACTACCTAAGTAACTAGCAAACTCTCATTCTCACTGGTCTGTGGGATCCTTCTCCTCGCCCCCACACCTGGGAAGACTTTGATCGAAGGCACCAGCGAAAGCAACGCACTGATGGCAGCAACACGGGGAGGGAAGAGACGAGCAAATCGCATGCCCTGGTGAAGCTGCAAGCTGTTGACCAGTGAGCCGAGTCAATTAGCTGCCTGGGAATGGTTAATTTAGTCGAGAAACTAGTGCATTCATTGTGGATAACAAATTGGTGATAACAAAATGGTTCAAATTAGTCAATAAGCTGATTAACAAGCTGGATATTCAAGGAAGGAATCCCAACCACTGCCGTCAAATGCGAACTGTTTTTTGGTAGGGCAACTGCTATGTTTGCATGCTACTGAATCATTTGGATCACTGAAAGCATGACACATCTATACACTGCGTGTTGGTGGGAACCTCCTTCAATTCAGTGTTGCTTTGGCTTAAACGGTAAAACACTGGTTCGATGCTGACAGCTCATGAGTATCCCATGCTGCATTGGCGACAGTGTCTGAAGTTCTTGAGCCATGCTGTCAAATGTTGGCGAGCGTGGCCTTCCAGTGTTGGGTCAAGCGTCACTTGGTCCCTTCGCGGGACTCGTTGGGGAATTGAAATGTGCTTTGAGGTGTAACAACTGACCTATCCTCGCTTCCGAAAACTCAATGAACCAATGTGAACCTTCACAAGCAACTGTCTGCAGCTTCCTCAGCTTCCTGGAATCTTGGGGTGATCGTGATCATCTCCATTGAAGCATTAACCCAGCAGTTACTGATTCACCCAACGCATCACCTTCAGCTCTGTACCTGGTCAGGAATGTCAACTTCACAAGCTGCTGAAAACCCACATGGCCCGAAACAACTCCCAACCTGGGGAAACCCGCACGATTTCGAGCTGACAAGGATGAAAACAATGAGCCACACATCAACCATCTAACCGACTGTCATTCGTTGAACAGAACTGTTGATAACTGCTGGGTACCAGGCCAATGGTGCAACGATCGCTTGTTCAATGGCGAGTCGAATCAAACCCACGAATCTAACTAGCACCTAGGTAAGTTACGATGCATTAAACAAGTTCTATACCCAACAAATCGTGGCTTCACCAGTGAATCTTGGGGGGGCACCACTAGGGATTACCATCGCCGTACCCTGGGAGCCCCGACGTGCTTGGGCCCAGTGCTTAATGGACCCACAGGCACCGCCTCATGGCAAATCAACCACGAGTTGAGCATCTCCAAGCATCACTGATGGCCACGAGATGGCCACAAAATAGCCATACTTTAACCATTTTCATGATGATGATGATGATGATGATGATGATGATGATGATGATGATGATGATGGTTCCGAACAGTCAGTAATGTGTAATAGTGGTGGGGAAGCTGATAAGAATCGTGATGAAACATGTCAGGTGGCGAGCGTTGATCAGCTGGTTCAACCAGGTGAATGATGGGGTATCTTAAAGCCAACATAAGCAATCTGTTTTCCCAGCCAGCACAGACAAATTGTTTGGCAACAACTTTTATCGGGTTCTAACAAGTTTTTCCTGAACGTTTTTGTGAATGATGGTTTCTTCTTCATTGTGATTCAACCATCGGTTTCAAAATGCCAAATCGTTGAGATGCAATTCCGAGCGATCTGTTGATGCGCTTGAGAGGAGTATAGAGGAGTGGTTAAATGGAGAAGGTCCATAGCCAAAGCATCTGCTGATGGGTGTGGACAGGGCGAGACTTTCACACCGTCAATTTGTGGACAGGTGGCATCCCTCAGTTGGATTGCACGTGAGCCTGGCAAAAGGTAAGGACGACATCTGTCGGTAAAGTATTGATCGATGACAGTTTCACGAGGGAATTAAATTTCGAGGATTCCAAAAACATAAGAGAATCGTTGAATCTCGGGAATGGCGAGAACATAAGGACATTGAATTTTTGGGATTGCAAAAACATAAGGGAATTAAATTTCGAGGATTCCAAAAACATAAGAGAATCGTTGAATCTCGGGAATGGCGAGAACATAAGGACATTGAATTTTTGGGATTGCAAAAACATAAGGGAATTAAATTTCGAGGATTCCAAAAACATAAGAGAATCGTTGAATCTCGGGAATGGCGAGAACATAAGGACATTGAATTTTTGGGATTGCAAAAACATAAGGGAATTAAATTTCGAGGATTCCAAAAACATAAGAGAATCGTTGAATCTCGGGAATGGCGAGAACATAAGGACATTGAATTTTTGGGATTGCAAAAACATAAGGGAATTAAATTTCGAGGATTCCAAAAACATAAGAGAATCGTTGAATCTCGGGAATGGCGAGAACATAAGGACATTGAATTTTTGGGATTGCAAAAACATAAGGGAATTAAATTTCGAGGATTCCAAAAACATAAGAGAATCGTTGAATCTCGGGAATGGCGAGAACATAAGGACATTGAATTTTTGGGATTGCAAAAACATAAGGGAATTAAATTTCGAGGATTCCAAAAACATAAGAGAATCGTTGAATCTCGGGAATGGCGAGAACATAAGGACATTGAATTTTTGGGATTGCAAAAACATAAGGGAATTAAATTTCGAGGATTCCAAAAACATAAGAGAATCGTTGAATCTCGGGAATGGCGAGAACATAAGGACATTGAATTTTTGGGATTGCAAAAACATAAGGGAATTAAATTTCGAGGATTCCAAAAACATAAGAGAATCGTTGAATCTCGGGAATGGCGAGAACATAAGGACATTGAATTTTTGGGATTGCAAAAACATAAGGGAATTAAATTTCGAGGATTCCAAAAACATAAGAGAATCGTTGAATCTCGGGAATGGCGAGAACATAAGGACATTGAATTTTTGGGATTGCAAAAACATAAGGGAATTAAATTTCGAGGATTCCAAAAACATAAGAGAATCGTTGAATCTCGGGAATGGCGAGAACATAAGGACATTGAATTTTTGGGATTGCAAAAACATAAGGGAATTAAATTTCGAGGATTCCAAAAACATAAGAGAATCGTTGAATCTCGGGAATGGCGAGAACATAAGGACATTGAATTTTTGGGATTGCAAAAACATAAGGGAATTAAATTTCGAGGATTCCAAAAACATAAGAGAATCGTTGAATCTCGGGAATGGCGAGAACATAAGGACATTGAATTTTTGGGATTGCAAAAACATAAGGGAATTAAATTTCGAGGATTCCAAAAACAAAAGAGAATCGTTGAATCTCGGGAATGGCGAGAACATAAGGACATTGAATTTTTGGGATTGCAAAAACATAAGGGAATTAAATTTCGAGGATTCCAAAAACATAAGAGAATCGTTGAATCTCGGGAATGGCGAGAACATAAGGACATTGAATTTTTGGGATTGCAAAAACATAAGGGAATTAAATTTCGAGGATTCCAAAAACATAAGAGAATCGTTGAATCTCGGGAATGGCGAGAACATAAGGACATTGAATTTTTGGGATTGCAGAAACGGGGATACCAAAAACAAAAGAGAATTGAATTTCGGGCATTGCAAAAACATAAGAGAACTGAATTTCGGGGATTCCGAAGCATAAGGGAGTTGAATTTCGGGGATTGCGAAAACACAAGGGAGCTGAAATTGGAGGACTGTAAAAACATAAGGGAATTGAATTTCAGAGAAACTAGCTGCTATTTGACTATCATTTTTGATAAACCATTCTCAACCATTCGCAAATCATGATCAACCGTTACTTAATCATCATTTAACCATTATTTGACTTTCATGTTCAAAATAACCATTCTAAATCATTCCTCAACCATTCATCAACCATTATTGTTGCTTATCATCCTCTATCATTCACCATTAGTCAGCTATTATGGCTTGGTGAATATTCACTGCTTGGTCCTACTGATCCCTGGAACTGCTTGTCCTAAGTTCTTCCCGTTCAGCATGGAGCGCTCTCGCCTCGTTCGTTGCCTTGGAGACGTTGGGCACAATTCGCCTGAGGCGTCGTGGATGCTACCAGCTGGCGGCACCAGCTGATTGCTCAATGGATCAACTGGGGGTATTCTCCCCAACTACAATAGGTGTTGTTGGCCCCCAAGACACTATCAAATACTTGGACCCTTGCGAATAGGTGACTACTATTGGCCCCCAAGGGTTGATCCATATTTCAAATATGTTTCCTCGTTTCTTAATTTTTGAGAGGGGAAGATAAAGAACCCCTTGCGAAATTTTGAACGACAATTCAAGAGATCCCACCACTCCCCTGGTTCCACGTTGGGTTCGTTCACCCCAAGAAAATTGGCAATCAACCAGCAAGTCACTTAGATCATCATCAAGTTGGGTCAGGTAAAACCAACTTCTAACGGGCTTTGAGGCAAGCCCCAATGGGCCAAGAGCCAGCGGGCAATAATTAAAGGGCTGCATTTCTTCCGAATCCTCCTGCACCGACTCTTTGTCAGCCCAGGATTTTGTGAGATGAGGGGCCGTGATCACTCAAGAGGCAAGGCTTCGTCAACTGACCTGTCGGATTTGATCATTTGGCTTTGGGTCAGTTCACCCTTAGTCCCCCTGGTTCCCCCATCATTCGCCATTGCTTTCCCTATAGCCTGCTGGTTATTATCCACCATAGAATTGATAGTTAATTGCTTGACCCAGCTCGCCATTTAGCTAGGATGATCATTTCCCCGTGGACCACGACCCCAATGAGTTGACCATGGCTCTACAAGCAGTGGCCTGCACGTACAACCCGATTCTCAAGCAAAAGTCCTATCACCGAGACAAAGATCGGATGTGGTCTCCAACAAACAACTCAAAAAACATGTTAGGATACACATTCAACTAACACCCACGGGTAAACAAAATGTCATTCCCCCAACTAAGCACACACTGAAACATTTTCCAAGGAACTTCTGAAGGTCATTGTCCTGAATGAGGTAAAACCTGGGTGCTGCAGCGAGAAATGGGCTAGGCAATGCCCATAGCCATGGGATTAGCTCTGAACCAAGAAAAAAGTTCCTTTTTGGTTGGAAAGCCTACTTTAATGTATGCAGTAGTAAGGCTGGCAAGATGGAGAATTCTTGCCCGCTTTGGATGGTCTTACCTACTGACAATGGGAGTTTTCCCATGCCAGACTTGATAAGTCGTTGGTTTTTGGATCTGGGTACGCCATTGATGCACACACTCACACGTTGTTCTTCATGGATCATGCCTTTCAGTCCCAGTAGCACCATGTACTCTGCTGACCATGATGAATCATGCTTGACCACTATTAATCATTAGACATGCTTGATTCGTCATCATTGAGCCCTCTTAGCAAATACTCGGTGCTCCGTAAATCTTTTTGCGGATCCCAGAAACAGATTGAGTAACTTTGTGTCACCGGCGAGGTTCTGCAAAAGATCAAGAACCATGTGTGACTGTGGGCAATGCGACGACACACTTGCTACCAGTGTCTTAACCTATGGGGATAATCATTACTGGATGATAATGGTTCCCTGCGGAACAGCGTTTTTTTGGTGAATAATTGTTCAAACTTTTGACTATGTACATCGTCCCTTCAATACTAATTAGTTGATTGGCTTGTTCGCAACAGGGGATGGTAACCAACAGGTACTACGGAACGATTTAAGATGAAGGGGATGAACCATCAACTGCATTCCCCCAAAATGGAGATGATTCTGTTCTACTTGGTCTCCAAGTAGATCTCTGTTGCGCTAAATCCCAACATTGTGCCATTGGAAACATTTCTTGATGACCTGTTTGGTTTGAAACCACTGCTCTAACCAGGCGTATAATCAATTAAACAGGGATAATGAGTCCTAATCAGTCAATAACCAGCTTCATCTATCAATAGCCAGCTGCTTAATAGCAACTGAAAATCAATGACCAGTTTCATTTATCAATAACCAGCTTTAGCATCAGTAAAATCATCAGCTAAGCAGGGCGAAGCCATAAAAATCCACCAGCACCGTGGCTCCCCACGACTCCCAGCGGTTCTCACCCAAGGTGATCTCGAAGGTCCAGGTCTCGTCTTCACAGGTCATCTCCTGGGATCAGCAACTCCGTCAAAGCTAGGGTTACAACCTCAGCATAATTCCAATAATGAATAAATATAATCTATAAATTTGATAATTTAAATTCCAAAGGAAATCTGTTCAAATAAGGAGATCTATAAGGGAAATCTATTCAAATCTAAAGATCCAAAAAAGATCATCTATTCCAATGTAGAGTCGGAGATCTCAAGGAGATCTATGGGAGCTAAGGGTGTAGTTCTCTGGATCCCGTTCTGAGACCTGGGTAGATCAGCCCTGACGAGTTCCCTTGGTTGGACCTTCGCTGCCCAGCTGTCCTCTGGTGTGCGGCCTGACCAAGTGCCCAAGATTTGATAACCTCAGCTGATGCGATCTTAAGGAGATCTCTGGGTTAAACTAACTACCCTTGTTATATCTTTTTATGGGCTATACCATTGATAAATAGCCAAACTAACGGTGACAATCTATAGACTAACTTACCCTTTTGGTGGGCGATGCTATGGTAGAAAAGGTACTTGGATGATCATCCCACGGCTGGAAAGTGTTTAGGAACCATGGTCAGCAACCACCATAAATGGCCTACACCATTCATAGCTTGTAATCGACCCTGGTTACGTTCACCAATGACCAGCTATGGCATGACCATCCAAGTAGCTCTACAACCAAAGGATTTCCAGTTGCTGCTTCGTGCAGTGAAACAAAATACATGCTGGCCATCTCAACCGATGATCCCAGGTATGTTTGAGACATCATTCGATATACCTTGAGTTGTCCTGTCAGGAACGGTCAAAGTGGTGATGCTTTATGAGTGGCCCCTGCAAAAAAAACTTGATGGACCAGCTGATCCAAACTCTAGTACAGCCACACCGGACAGGTGCTAGAGCGCATTGGAAAGGGTTGGCAAGAAATATCTAACAATTGGAAGATATCACACTGGAAAATCTCTTCATCAAATATTCTTAAAGTTATTCATCAAACAGTTTGTGTTTATATGTGCTTATCAAAAATCAAAAATGGTTCATCATCCATCAGACATGATATTGCTCTAACAATTCTTCCTAAACGATTCATAAATGATGATTCACCAATATTGATCTGACACCGTAGTGGTTTAAGGTTGCATCTAGTGTCTAAGAAACCATTATCAATCACTAGTAACCATTATCAATCATTCGCAAGCACCTACTATCAATCATTAGCAACCATTGTCAATGGTATTAACTACTAATCATCGTCAATGACTAGTAAGCACTATCAATCACTACTACTACTACTACTACTACTACTACTCACCTACCATCTGGTTTCACCACTCGCTGTAGCTCTTTAGCTCCCCCTTTAAAGGGATTTGGGGATACCCCTGGCTCCTTAGCTCCCTGAGAATCACCAGCTAGTCACTATTTTGCCAACGATGCTGGATCAACCGTTGTTATCTGCGTTTCTGAGCCTCGTACTGTGTGAGTCACCGTCAGGTTCCAGGGTGACCCTCAGCGCACGTTTCGACTTCTGCCGCTTGATGAAGGCGAAGGGAGGGAGTGGCGAACACAACTGGACAGAAACCGTCCCCTGGTTCTAATAACAAACATCACCATTTTCAAGCTTGGTAAACCAGCTCAATAAATTGCCGGGATTTTCCACGCAACCAGTTAAGTTGGCCAAAGAGTGACCGTGCGATCATTCTCTCTGGCATCATTATAGGTCGATACCAAACCGACGAGATAATTGGAAATCAAAGAAACCGATTCACCCTGTTCCTGTCGTATGGCTGGAAACAGCCCGTACCCTAATGTCGAAATGATCAACCTTAAGAACATACCATGTTGTCTGCCTCTCCCCGGTCCCATCCTCAGAGCTTTTTCACAATGCTCTGCTGCTATGTGTGGATAGCAAGGCTCCTCGCGTTGCTATGCTGGCCAGCGTTGGAAATCTAGGTGGAAGCAGCTTTGCTGCTTGGGAGGTGGGTGGGGAGGCTAGATTGCTACGGTCCATGTCAGAAAACATGGGGTGGAGCATGTTGTCTGCCTCTCCCCGGTCCCATCCTCAGAGCTTTTTCACAATGCTCTGCTGCTATGTGTGGATAGCAAGGCTCCTCGCGTTGCTATGCTGGCCAGCGTTTGAAATCTAGGTGGAAGCAGCTTTGCTGCTTTCCGCAGCACTCCAGCGGCCAACAACGAAAAAGGAAACAGTGCTTAGCACGTCAAGTTGTGCGCTGCTGCAGAGCTTTCAACTGAAAGGGCAACAAAGACCGGGGGGCCTTGATTCGATCTCGAGTGTCACTGGACAGAGCGGGGAATACAGATTCTGCTGTTGTTTCTTGCAGATAGTAGCCCAAAGTGCGGGTGTGCTGCAGCCGCATCTTCCACAGCAAATCTTGGATCGCCACGCCCCGTCTGTGAGCTGCCACGCAGCCACCTCCTCGCAAAGAGCCCGGTGTCAATCTGTGCCAAGACTGAACTCCCAGCACTTGTAAAATGACATCCCAGCGTCGTCTGAAGTTCGAGGGGCTGCTAGGATACAGCCTGCTATGAGTTGGGACCTTCTGCCAGACGCATCCCAAGAACTCAACCACTTCCGCTTCGGAGATGGTGGAGTACTGCACTGAGGCGCCACGTCGCCTTGTCTTCGGCTTGCAAATCTTCAAGTAAAGGACCTTAGCATCGGACAGCAAATCTTCAGGAGTCAACACGTTGCCACGCTCTGCTGACAACACTTCTCCAATCCTGCAGATGCCATAGAAGCAAGCCAAAAGCGCTGCCACAAACAGCGGCCAATTCCAACTCAAAGCCAGGCTGCTCATCGCCAACACCAGAGGTTCGGGAATCGGAGGGCGATGTCGCACCGGTTCCAGCAATTCCCATTTCGACACCACCCGCCATGCTATGCTCATGTGAGGCTTAGTCAAGGGAAACTCTCGTTGCACATGAGCTAAAAGTTGACGATAGTAATGCAAAGGGGTACCTGCTGAAAATTCGACGTTTCCATATTCCTCCAAAGCCTTAACGAGTAACAGTGGGTTTGCTAACACTGTCGCTGTAACATCCGCACCCAGAGACTCGCCCAACCAGCCTTCGAAAGAGCTCCAAAACCGAGCCCTCATGGCAACTGTAGATGGCTCCAGCAATTCCACATCATCCAAAGTTCCCTGCCTGCGCACATCAGCACGTTTAGGCCTACGAGGTCCAGGATGTGCAGCTTCACCAATGCTGCAACCGCCGCACTTGGCACAGTCACCAATGGAGAGTCTTCTTCGCTTCGGAAAGAAACCCAGGTCCTGCGCAAAGACACATGCCAGCATCTTACAGAGTCTCCTGGGATACGATTCAGCCAGCTTCGTAAAGTTGACTTTGCGCGCTTTGCAGCGTCCCCGCAACACAACGTGTGGCGAGCTGCAGACGCAAAGCTCCTTCCTATCCCTCAAAGAGCTGTTCGTTCTGAAACGGGTTCGCTTGCGCCAAGGTGTCCCATATCTGCACTGATCCACCCTGTAATCACCCACAGCACCAGTAGCCAAAAACCTATCCCAGCTGAGTTTTCCCTGTTGCCGCCAAAACCAGGAACCATCAGGGTTTTCAATCCAGAAAAGAATCCCTTCAGCTAAACAGATGCTAACCAGTGAAAGGACAAACCCCAGCTGACAGTGACCGTTCTTGATCTTCAACTGCTGCAAAGGAGTAAGCCCTGGTTTTCCTTCAGGAAATTCCTTGGTTCTCCAAGGAGGAGTGATTGCAGTGGAAAAAGAGGCGCACACCGGCGACGCAACCATGGCTCTAAACGCCCCGGCCCGGAGGAGTGTCTGCAGACTTCTCTGCAGCTTTGGCTCTTGGAGATTTTCATCCAAGTGATGCCCTATGTCGAAACAAAGGCTCCAGCTATCTACGGAATCGACGAATGCTCGGCTGAAACCTCTGGCACCTGAAAACAAATCCAAGATACCGGGACCACTAGCTAAAGCTTCCTGAAGGCTAACGAAACGTCTACTGTACACAAACTGATCGGACCTGAACATCGAAAGCTGATCGACAATGCTGCTCCATGTTGCTAAATTTCCTGTGTTACCACTACCTTCCCCCAGGACTTTGTCAACTGGAGGGACAGGCAAACCATCGGCTTCATGCTTTACAACTCCTAACGACTCGGATGCATCATGTGTTCCTACTCCTAACGATTCGGATGCATCAGCTGCAGTACCAGGAGCTTTCCCGCGAGACCTCCGGAGAGAATCGGCTGGAGGATATGCTGACGGGATCGGAGCATGAACTGAAGTACCTTCCAGGACTTTGTCAACTGGGAAGGCACTAGCCGGCTGACCTAAAGAAAACTCGGATGCATCATCGGCTGTTTTACATCGACGTTCATGTTGCTTCTGCTTTTTGATTTTGTGTTGCTGGCGACCCCTTTCCTTCCTAAGTTGCTTGGCAGTATGAGCATGCACATTTATGTCGGGCCACAACTCACTGACATCCGGCAGTTCCGACATTCCAAGGATGTCCAACCCTTCACCTGCAAGATACGCGTCCAACTTCTCGAAACTTCCAGCCAAAGCATCTGACAACCAAGCAGCAGCTGACCTGGAGGGAGCACGCACAGTAAGCCCACGAGTAGGATCATCCGAAGGATTCAACTTTGACCTCACAAAACCGTAGAAAGGACGGATTCCACTGGAGACATGATCAGGTATCGACCGCCGCAAAAGCTTGTTCACGGAAGCCGAAGAAGAACGACCCTTGACCAAGCAAGCAAGTGACACCTGGGAGTCTTGAAGGTGAACATAGTAAGACCTGGGGAACTCACGACCCATCTCCTTCTCCGCTTCCAAAGCTGCTCTGATCTCACTGAGATTAATGTGCTCCCGCTTGCTGCCCCTTTTGCCAAAAGTGAAAGGTCGGAACTGTTGGGTACTGACCACCTCCTCCCACAACGGATGCATATCGTACTCCTGTTCCGGCAGCTCTGCTAGTTCATGGCCTGAGAGGCCCTTCTCACGCATAAAGGACGCAGCAGGAGACATCAGACGATTCCAAAGCCCTTTCTGCAACCCAAACCGATGAACTTCACCAACGAAAGCTTCACCCACTGGGGCAACCACGGAAGCACGAGTAGATGAAGAAGCATCTGAAGCACAAAGCAGAGGAGAAGGGCGAAGACGCAAGTCGATTTCAGTGAGCACCAAAAGTCCAACGCTCAACAGGAGTTCATCAACCAACTGAGGCGAAAGCGAAACTATGTCACTCCTACTGCGATTCCGCTGAGCAGCGTAGACCTCCTCCAGCACCGACATGAACCGCCGTCGCAACTGAAACGCAGAGACCAGAGAACCCGACAAGATTTCAAGCAAACTGACAGTGCACACCCGCAGCTGAACCACCTTCAAGATGATGTGCACCAAGGGGACCAAGCGGTTCAAGCAAGGACGAACCCTGCCTCTCTCTCCATCAACCTCAACACCCCAGAACTCGGCTTTTGTCGAGGAAGCCACAGCCTTACCTGCATGCCGAGGGAGACCAACTTCTGAATAGGCCTTATGAACGGCCTGCATCTTCTTGGCACCATCAGTCAAAGACTCCTTGTGAGGAAAAGCCGCATCGACAGATTCCATCAAGACAAAGTCGTCGATCATCAGGCCACAGAGCCAAGGTTTGCGGGAGGGCCGTTTCTTAAGTCCAATGAAATCGGCCAAGTCAAACTCCCCCGTACGCAACAGCACAGAAAGGTGAGCAACTTGACCAAAACCCACGGAGTTCGTATCCCCCATGGCCATAGTGTTGAGTGAGGGAACCAACCACTCCTCCTGCCACATGCTCTTGTCAAAGCACTTCAAATGCTTCACCTCCCAAGGTCTCACACAGAGCTTCAAGGCATTTCGTCTGCGTCGCTGATCTCCAATTACGAAAGCATGGTAGTAATCACGGAGGTCCTCGCAATGCATGACAAGTTTCTGGCCTTCTTGCAAGAAAACATGCAACAACTGATGCACCGATCCCAGACTTTTCACCCACCGATCCTCGCTGCTTTCGCAACGATTGGCAGGGCGAGCATCGATGATTAAACGATCACGTTCGTGATCTTTGGGAAGAGCGAACATGCCATTTTCAAGTCCAAGACGAACGGCACTCAGAGGAAGCAACGCCAACCGAGAAGATTCATCAAGCCGCTCAAGCAGTCGACCTTGCATTTTCTTTGGGACACGCACACGCACCGAAGGAACACTGCACTCCAACTCCAGCAGAGAAAGGGCAAAGTCCAAGGGACGCTCATATTGAGCACGATTGCGATCATCAAGGAAGGGCACGGGATCAAACGAAGGGACGCCATGAAACTGAAGCCTGTCAGGCTCCAGCTCTTTTGCAACACATTCCACCTCTGAAGAAAGGGAGCCAACCACGGCCCCAGGATGGCCAAAATGGCCTGACGAATTCTGCTTTCCACTTGTGTGCTTGTGCAAGTAGGAACGAAGATCAGCTGCCACTAGAACAGCCTGCTGCTCAAGCTGAAGAAGGAGGTACTCCACATTCTCGACTTTAGAAGCAGAACGACCCATGGCCGAAGAGTCCACTAAGCCATGAGAGTTCCAAGAGTCCACCAAAGGAGTCAGCTCGCGAACAGCAGACCACTGAGCACCAGACAACGGTTGACCAAGAAACAAAGAAGGAGCGCCAGACAACGACTCACCTAAAGACAGCCAATTCAAGCACAGCACGAGGAAGTTTGTTCCAAGCTTACGGCCACAGTCCATCTGCTTACGATTAGACCTGCGACGATGCATTTCAGGGAAAGGCAGCGGCATGGGCCACACTGCCCTTCGAGGCGCTAGCTGGCTGCAAGCGCAAGGTTTGAGCGTGGTGTGAAAAAGGGCACTAAGTCCAGTTCGTGCACGGGAAACAGCACTAAAGCAAAGGTTCCACACATCAGCCTGCACTGAAGAAGCACCTGCGCCCGGTACACTTCGGACCCGGCGCCGATGCTTAGCTGATGCGTTCGAATTCAAGAATCCATCCTCAACTTTCCCCGCCCCCATGCTCCTCGGAGCCTGAAGGTCCTTTGGCTTTTGCCTTTGGCTTGGGTTTTGGACCTGCTTTGGCTGGAGGGGACTGCGGGGGTACTTTTGGACGAGCAGCTGCAGCATTGTTCAACCTCTTCTTCGACTCCAAGAAGTTGTCGCGATCCTTCAAACGCCACAACAGGATTTCCATCAAGCGATCATCAGCAAGGCGAGTAGCAATCTGCTCTGAAGGTTCAGGGGCACGCTTGTTCAAGAAGGAACCATAGGGTGGCGGCAACTCCAGCAGAAACTCCTGAGCCAAAGTCCAGCTACCTCCATCCAACGAACTCTGGTCAATCGCACAGAGGGCCATGGCACACCTTGCACGAGCCTGCTGAACCTCAACCGCACGCAGACAATCATGAATCCCAGCAACCACCCAAGCAAATCGAATAGTAGCCGGATAGTGACCCAACTTCGAACGATGTTCCACCCAAGCACGAGAGCTAGCCGCAGCAGAAGACGCACCTGGAGCAGAGCGAGTCAAGTTGAAGTCCTCGACGAGCTTATCCTCCACTGAATTGAACAGCCACTCCGGCCGTTCAATCAAAGCAGCCTTCAACTTCTGGTAGGCAGCAGCTTTGCTGCGAGAGTGACTTGCGCTGCAGGCCGAATCAGCAGCTCCCGTATCACCCCTCTCAAGGATGGACTCGAAGCCGACATTCTTCTTCTCCTTCTTTGCCATAGAGCTCACCAGCTTGGTGAGTTGGACAACTGCACGCTCCACCGGACTGTCGCCCCCACTGCCTTGCACCACCTCGTCTGACAAAGGATCCTCTTCTTCCTCACTCTCTGACAACACATTCGGGCGAGTAGCACCCTTTGAACAGCCGCAACCGACGAAGGACGAGGCACGACACTGGAAGTACCTGCAGCACTAGGAGCACTTTTCGGTAAAGCAGCAAGCATGCTTTGGATCTGAGCTAAAGTAGCTTCGACAGCACCAAGACGGTCGCTAACTCCAGGCGCAACCGTCTCAGTAGGCTCCGGTTGACTAACCGCAGAGAGAAATCCAAAATGGTCATTGGAGAACTCCATCAACGACTCTCCACAAGGAAAACGCTGCGAACCACCTTCATCGAGGAAAGTCAAAGCACCAGGATCATCCGAAGGACCTGGCAGCACCTGCTGAACTAGCTCATCCGAAAAGTACCCTACCCAGACTCGCACGCTACCACCTTCATCACCGCCCACTTCAACATTGACAGGACGGCTTAAAGCCGACCGAGGAAGAACACGCCGAGCAACAGTCCGATGCCAAGCTTCTTGAGGAACAGCCACCAAAAATCTGGAGTCCATCACGGTAACCAGAACGACATTCACAATTGAAACGGCGTCTGCATCTGAGACATCGACATGACAGCATCTGAATTCCTGAAGAGCACCTTCCCGGAACAGCAAATGGCTCACAGGGAAGGCAACATCATGCACCTCAGCTTCCTCCTCCATTAGGCCGACGACGGCCACTCAAAGCCGCCTTCCTCCAGGGCAAGTCGAGCTTCCCACTCAGTTGGAAACCCAACGAACACACTGTCACCCGCAGACGGTCCACGCATGCAGAGAGCACTCAAGCTGGAGAACTCACGAAACACGCGAGGAGCAGGCAACCGCACACCGTGGTAGTCCACCAAAGCCACGTACACTCGAGAACGCAACGAAAGACGATCCCGACCAGACGGACCAAAGTGACGACCCTCGTAGGATGCACGCAAGAAACGGCCAATCTGGCGAGCCAGCTGAGCACGTCCCTCCTTGTCACTGGATGCAATCACCCTCTCGGATGCAGACCCCGCCTCGTATCCACTGGATGCAGGAGCTACGGAAGCTGCTACGTTGGCCGAAGCAGAAACACGAAACAGGTGACTTTGCTCGGCAAGGTCGTGAACTGTGATCCGGAGCGCCTCGAACTCGAACCTCAGCTCTTCCAAGTCCTGTCGAAGACTTGCCACCTCTTCGCTGCTCATCCAAGGACTCGGTACGGCTCCCTGGGCGGTGGGCTAGGGGTGGCAGCAACCCGAAACCACTGGCGCAGCTGCAACAACCACAGCTGGCGTAAGAGGCACAACACCTCTATCACAGGCCCCAACAAGAAGCCTAGAAACACCCCCAAAAGAAGGCTTTTCAAGTCCAATTGCCAAGGTTCCCTATCCCAATCCAAAGCAGCAGCCAACACTGGTGGGGTCGGATGCACAATCGGATGCTGGTAATCCCAAGGAGCAGCCAACAAGTTAAGCAACACGGATGCCAGTCCACCTGACACTCCCCCAAGGGCCACCGGTCGCATATGTTGAGGCTAGATTGCTACGGTCCATGTCAGAAAACATGGGGTGGAGCATGAGTGGCCATACAAAATGCCACGGTGGTGATACCAAGGCATTCAGAATGAGCTGATAAACTAACAACATGGGGATTAATATGAAACAGAAGTTGGAAAAGTGAAGATCCCGAAAAAAGGTCCAACAGTTTCATCCAGACTTCGAATGAGGAGCCAGGAGAAATATCAAAGGACAGAAATCATGTTCGCAGAATGCGAAGGAACCAAGGAACACCTTACAGTTTGCTTCATAGTCCAAGAAATGGTTGCCGTTCGGGCCCTACTGAAAGTATACATTCTTGGACCATTACCAGGTTGGGGCGGCTAATCCAACCTGTACCTTCCATGATCAATCAAGCACTCCTGACATCCTTGAGAATTCACCATTGTAAGCTTATCAGCCTTACCAACCATTTGCAACCACCATTAAACATGAATATCCATTTCAACTGCTACAAGCTTTTTGAGAGGCATCAACCATCATTAGCAATATAGTAACCAGCGTTTCACTTATCAACTGCTACAATGGATCTTAATTGTGCAATCACTATTGCCAGCCCCGTAATCATGATTATCAAGCAGGATCGACCTTCAAACTTTCGTCACTTATCAACCATTTGTGCTGAAACATCATCTTTTTGCTGAAATTGTCAACCATTAGCAAAGTCACAGTTCAAAAGCACAGTTACTACTGATTTCGCAATCACTATTAGTTCACTATTAGTTACACTTCAAAGCAATAACAATTGGTGATCTATCAGTTCACTATGAGTCACACTATTAGTTACTTAGCAATCCTTATTCACCTTCTTAGATACACTTCAAAGCTGTAAATCCTCCGCCCACATCTGCGCGTCCCGACTCCCTTGCAATGGGCTTTCGAATGGTCACCTAACGCAGCTGCTTAAAATGCCGCACTGGTGAAGGGCGGTTGATAGGTGGTTGATAGGTTGTTCATAAGGATGAATGGTGGTTCATAGGTGGTATTTCATGGCTTAACTACGTAGTAGTTGGGTCAATACTGGCGAACTGATGGCAGCTGCTGGCAGCTGGTTAATGATGCTATAATCACCGATTCAGTGGTTGATGAAGATGAATGATAACCTCATGCCTCCCAAACAGTTCTGATCAATGGTAGTTCCTCATGATCATAAAATGATATCAAGCCTCTTGATGATGGATGATGGATTGGTTGATGGCCGCAAGTCAATCCCTTCAAAGCATCAGTTTCCGACGACCAGCATGGGATGGTCATGCTGAAACTGGATTTCTCAGTGCTAACTCAAGGAATCCAGGAAAACCTTTGGTCAACTCCCAATGAAGGCTGTTCATTGGATTCCGTTGCGGAGTTCCTCAGCAGGGATTGGACCCATGGTGTTGCAAACTCAGTGTTGGTCGGTCTATTAATGTGTGTTTCACTTGTTGCTCGTTGGGAAATCCAAAGAAACGTGGTTGGTGGATTATGGTCCACTTCCCATAAAGCAGAACAACATGGCAGCGAATCTTGGCCCCTTGCTTCAAGCTGCTAACTTTTAGTGCTTGTGCTACTTTTGCAAATTAAATGGTTGCGGTCACTTATCAGCAAGCCGGGGCCCACCATTCCAGAGGGCTATGTCTAGCTGGTAGACTTGCAGCTGGAAAATCTGCATTGTTTCAGCCGCATTTCACACTAGGGCGATGCTTAAGCTAACTTCCGATCGATTAGCAGGCGGAATTCAGCTTGGTTGAATTGAGATGGTTTGAAACAGCCAAACATCATTTTGCTACTACCAATCGTCATATCAAATCAAGGCTGGTAAAGGCTGTAGTGCGCGCAACTGCTTATTACGATCAGTCATCCAATCAACTTTACACAGATTTCAAACAGCCAAGGCAAACAACCAAAGCAGCAGCCACGGTGTTTGGGTTTCCACTGGTTGAAAATGCTAGGAGAAACATGTCCACGCGAATAGAGAAGTCAACAAACAAATAGATAGATTAACATAGAACATATATTGACACCAATTCATCCAAAGAAGTGAGCATGAATTGACTGTAATCATTATTGACCATCCTTATCGGCATGATGAATAACCATCATGAATAACCATCATGAATAACCATCATGAATAACCATCCTTCAGCATTTCTTTTTGCTGAAGCAGAATCTGATCAACAGCTCACCTTTCTGCGCATGAGCCGCCTTTTGGTTGGGATTGTACCTGTCAGTCACTTCGGAAATCTCCTCGGATCGGCAGGGCCCCCCTGCCATGAACAGACGCTGGGCCCTGGAATACGGATCTTTCCTGATGGTAGCTGGACCCATCTGCCATAGTTAATGCTGGTACTTGGCATATTTAGCCTCTGGTTGTCAGTTGTCAGCTTGGTAACTCATCCAGATTTGGCAACAGGTGACTCCAAAAAACCTTGATGATGTGGCACTGGGTGTGAAAAAGAACGGCATGTACCGTATCTCCATGGGGATGTGCACAGGTTCCCTGTTTTGATGTTGGCTTGACCCGAGGTATATCGCTCTGACAAACGGTTCTTACACCCTTGGATCAACCAATGGATGATCGCCTTCGCTTCTGTCCCTGCAACGTCCTGAACCATGGTCAACCATTGTTAAATCACAATATGATAGGTGGCCGCGGATTAAATCCTGCTTGCCTGGCTGTTCTCATCCCGGTCATTTGGTTAATATTGTCCAATCCCCAGGTCATCAATACATTCAACAGCGACTATGACTAGCAACTCTATTGTGCAACTATGATTCATCAATCATACTACTTCAGTAAGGTGTTGAGCCATTATTACCCAAAATATGGTAATGAACGGTCTTAATACTTAATATTAATGGTATTTAATGGTGGTTGAGCCATTTACTTATTATTACCACGGTCATTAGTATGATGTAACTATTAATTAGGACTATGAAAGAATAGTCAGTTAATACAGAATAGTTAAGCCATTTCAGTGCGTAGCAAGTTGTATAGCCATTTTCTTTCCCATACTACGCCACTGTGGCTACAGACCCATCCGCCTACCGGTGCGCTTCCGCACCCTGGCGTCCTCGAAACGGGCATCTTCAGTGTCGCCGAAGGCCATAGCATACCTCGGCGGCCGAACCGAAAAACAGCAACGGGTATGGTGAAGCAATGATCAACAATTGTGGATAATGGTTGATCATCAACTGGTTGATGCTGGTTGATACTGATAATGAATCAACAGCTTGATCAACAAGGGTTGATAATGATCAAAACTGCTATGGACATTATGAATCAACAGGGGTTGATAATGGTTGATCATAATGATTATGATAGTATGGACTAAGAATGGTTCAAATAATTCTAGTGAGTGGATGTGCCAACACTCCAGGAACGCCATCTGCAGGTTGTTCCTTTGCTCACTGACGCCGCACGCAGAACTGAGTCCTTTTTGGATGCGAAAGCGAGCGAAAGCTGATTGCTGGTGAGCCACAGGTGGTTGCCATGGCGATAATCCTTACATGTCCAGGATGATATGGCCGTGGCCGTGGCTATGATTGTTGACATAAGGATGGTTGCAAGCTATCAATGTGTCGATGCCTAATGAGATGGCAATGGTTTCAGTTCCATTGACGTGGCAATGGTCTCTCTGGATATACCCTGTATCTGCTGCAGGATGCTCCGGTTCTATGGTGGTGTAATTTGTCACCATTACTGACAAACATGGGTTTTTGTTCAACAGTGGCCACTATTGACCATGGTTCACCGGCGTATAAAGTAGCTTGCTAACTATCTGCAACCAGCTTATCATTACAAATGTTGGCCAAGCATTACTAATCAACACGGGCCATGATCTACCAACTTTTGAACCAGCTCATTGAGCACTATAAACCATTAAAAGCCACGTATCAACCATTGCAAACCATTTTTCATCCAGCTCATTATTGAAGTTCACAGTTCCTTTCAACTTGCAACCAGCCTAACTCACTCACCAGCTTGGTAGCAGGTTGCTACCATGGCTTGCCTTAAAACACCAGGGGCCCAAGTCGATCCGTCTGCGGCTGTGATGGCGAGCAAGGGGCACAACCACAGCAGTGGCTGAGCTGTGTATCTTCAACCAAGCATCCCTTGACAAGTCTAAAATTTGTGTATAGCCATAGCTGTTCAATAGCTTCATGGATAGAGTACTTCATCAATTCCAAATACCCTGGACCCTGGAACCAATTCGTCATCAGTGGTCCCATTCTTCTCGAAAGAGTTACAACCATGTTTTTACGTTAACATACTACAAAAAAAGCAGCGCAAGAGGGTAAGAACAAGCAAATACTCTTGATACACTGGAGCTACATTAAAAACAACATGCCGAGAGTACTGAGAACAAAGTATTGATATCTACAATATTGATATCATGTCTTCAGAAAAATCACTATTGAGGCAATTCTCCTCCTGGACAACTCATGTTGTACCAAGCTGTTGGGTCATCTAGACACATTTAGTAACATGCCGAGGTCATCTACGGCTGTCATCATGACACCAATTGCTTGGCAAACATCATCCTGACACCTGGTCACGGCTGGAATCTGGAGCACAGATTAGGTGTGCACATGGGATCATTCAGAGCTCAGATTTGACTTTTGTGGGCACGATAAAAATGCTGTACAATGAGTAGTGCCACTGCACGATCTGACTATGACCAGCCATTTTCCTGCAGATGTCTACCTTCTTCAGACATACTAACTAGCACCAAGTTAACATCACAGCGCGCATCTCCAGGCTTGTGGAGCATTGCAGTATCTGATGATATGCGTGCCCCAAGGCCGGAAGGATGATGTAGAACTGGCAGCTATTCCACAAGCAGTGAATTGGATGCTGAATCGATGAGATGTACAACTGGAGATATGTACAGCGATGGCAACTCCGGTCTCAGTATGTCGCTCTCAGCACTACACAGTTGGAGCATGGGACTCCTATGTTCGTCATGGAAGATGAACTGTAAGATATTTGATCATTATGCTGATTATGCTGGCTATCAGGCTGATACGAAAGCTCACGATGTGTTCACGATGACAGGCATTGATTATGCTTGTTCTGCTACATTTGCTGAACGTGAATATTCTGATGTGAACAAATCATCATGAACCGACATGTAAACATACAAGCTCGATGGATGCCAATCCAATCTTAACAATCGAATCGTTGTACCTACTAGAACTCTGTCAGCTATTTGGGTATCTACTCAGCCAAGTGCTGCACGGGACCTAGGGGGATCAAACTTACACTGATAGAGTGAAGAGTTAACCATCATTGACCTTCATGAGCCAATTCGTAACGGTTGATGGTCAAACTACCATTCCAGCAGGACTACTGGTTTCAGGATCAGCAATCATCAACATTCATCAACGGTCAATGATTTACCTGTGGCAACTCTTCATCAATTATCATCTCTAGTACTATGGACTGATCTGCAATATCAAATATCTAACTAACCAGTCTTGAACAGTGTCAAGGGCTATTTGATGAAGACTGTTTTTCCGTAGCGAAGCTATTGCCAACCAGTACTTGCCCTTCATCAAATCATTTTTGGTCACTCCTAAGGATCTTCGTGCAAAAGTGCCAAACATCGTCAGCATTAATATCATCATTGTTAACCAGAATTGCTGGTCATCATCGATCATTATCAAAAATCATCCACTACCAAGCATCATGAATCATCGTCAAGTATCATGAGTCAAGACAAAAAGTCATTCTTCATCATCACCGTAGTGAAGCTTGATGGTCAACTATCATTACGCGGCATCATTTACCAACGTTGTCTGTCTATCCCCGAGTTGGTATCCCTCAGAACAAACCAGCTTCATCACCATCATTAAAAACCACAATGAATCATAGTCGATAAACCATAAGCAACCAGCTTAAGCATGACTTGAGACCATTGTTTACATATGGCCATTCTTGTTGCCATTGTTCATAAACCAATGGCCTACAGCCGTTATCAACACTACTGTTGTCAACCACTCTTCTTATCAAAGCATTGTTGCCATTGTTGGCCAACCGTTTTTACTATTAAACCATGATCATCATGATCGATAAACAGTTGCTAATAAGCCTATTAACTAACAAATGCCATGACTAAACAATATCATTATTTTTCATCAATAAGTGACCGCAATTAATCACTAATTAGCATTATCGTGAACAAGTGTTTTGATTTTTTTAGCCTTGTAACACTGAACATCATGAAACAAATATTCAACTATCATTGCCACCATTAAACCGCGATGATTAACCACTGCCATAACGAAAACAGTATCATCACAAAACCGTATCATTATCATTGACTAACCATTGTCAATCAACGGTTGTCATTAAACCATTCTGACTATCCTTAAACCATTAATGAACCATTATTCAACCACTGTTTACAGGTATTATCAGCATTCCTGTCAACCGTTGCCATCAGCTATTGTCATTTCAAACAAAGAGTTCTAGCACCATCAGATATTGTTTATATATCGCTATTGTGAACCAGTGTCATCTGTTGTCATTCTAAAGGTATGGGTCAAAATTATCAGCCCCCCACATGGTGGTTTCTCAAGCCATAGGGGTACCCCCAGTTCTCATCCATCTATAGTTTTTTAGAAATATTAAACCAACCATAGCTTGGGGTCCCATATTTTGAGAAACCACCATATGGCCATTTGTAATGGAATCTATTATAAACCCATGGTTTCTAGCACCCGGCAACGCTGTTGACCTTCCTTGCCATGGCCTACACCCATGCGCTCTTGCCGGGTCGAGGCAGCACCAGCAATGCCTCAGCTATGCAACAAGTGATGTTGAGTGGCGAATGCTTGAAGAATGCCGAAGAAACTAACATCAGTGATGGCTTACAACGGCTTTTAGTGGTTAATGATGATTAATAACGGTTCATGATGGTTGATGATGGGTAGTGCTGGTTAAGGAGGGTTGATGATGATGGTGAATACTGGTTCACCAACGGGTACTGTTTGCTGATGATGAGTAATGATGGTTAAGCATTGGCTACTGATGGTTGAATTTGATGATTCGTCATAGCTACACGTCACGAGTTGATAGTGTTGTGCGTTGACAGCAGTTCATGATGCTTGTGAGCTACAGGGTGGGCCAGCAGCGGTTATGAGTTGGGTGACAACAACCTACAACTGGTAGTGAACCCAATTTATAAAGTGCTTGATAAACCACCCTAATTATCACTAATTTAGCTTGATATTTATTGATGAGCCCCAGCTAAATTAGTTATCAACCAATTTATAAATGATTGGGGACCCACCTTGTAGTTGATATTGGTTCGTAATTATTCGTAGTGAAATAATGGCCAACAGCGCTTTAATGCATCTAACAAAGCACACCATGCTTCTCAAGCGCTAGAAGTTGTTAGTGATGGTCAGAAATACAAATACGAGTCGGTGAAGAAGGGTTCGTAACTATGATGAACAAGTTAGGGCCGGTTCATAACCCAAAAAATCGCAATGCCAACAACCAAGAAGAACTACGCTTATCATTCAGTGATGGTACTAGCAGGCAAATCAACAATCAACAACCAACAGCCAAGCGATCGGTTTCTATATTCGTTCAAGTGCTACGATATTGATCAGAGGGGCTCAGCTTTACAATCAACAGTCACAGGGGATATGCAAACAATAGCAGTAACATGGGATCTATAAACACAAATGATTCGAACAGGATAGATCATAGTTCATACTCGCTGCTGATGCTGACGTATAGAGGTTCAACCGGCGCAACCGCTGCTGCTACGAGTCGGTGCATCAGTTGGTCCGTGCTACGGAAAGCTTGGGCCAGGGACATACAACTGGTTGGCACTACGGGGATTTGAACCACTGCCCAACAGCGGTTTTCACAACAAACTTCAACCACTAACAGGAGAAATTAATCTAATAGACATGCTCACAACACTATGTGTACTGAGTTTACAAGCAAGACAAAATAACTATGAACAGTTTTTTAACGTGTTGTGCAAAACAAAAATAGTTGATTAACTAACGGTAATGATGGCACACTAAGCAGCAGCTAAGTTTTCAACTAATCAAATTCCTATTTATGATTATTAACTAGTTAATCATCATTACTATCAGTTCATTCCATATGAAATAACTTTTACTATCTACTATTTTCAATTGCTATCAACTACTAGTAATTCACTATTAACCTGTTATTGATCGTTCCTATGAATCAGTTCTGTCATAACTATCACAATTGATTCATAGTCACAATTACTATTTAATAGCAATTGCAACTATGAAAATCGCACTTATCAATTGCTATTAACTATTATTATCACAGTTATTAATTCACTATGAGCTAGTCAACTGTCACGATCATAAGTGCATCATAGCTATTGACTGTCACGACATCGTTCTGTTACTATGGTTACTATCTACTATTGTTACTATGGTTACCACTATCCTAACTGTCATCTGCCATCGGTTCCTTCCAAGGCACCGGCAACCCCGGTAGCGCATCCGGTAGCGCTTTCTGCGGCGCGACCACCTCCAGCAAGCAGCGCGCCACGCGCAAATGACCGGCGGCACGGGCCACCTCTAAGGGTGTCCTGGCGGAGGGTGGATGGGTGGATGGTTGGATGGTTGGGGTAGGGGTTGGGTGAAGGATGGTTAAGGTTAAGGTTGGGTTGGCTGGATTGGTGGTTTTTAGTGATCTTTGATAGGTTGGGGTAAGGGTGGTTGGGGCGAGGTTTGATAGGTTGGGGTTGGTTAATAAGGGTTGGTTAGTGCTTTTAGTTGGTGCTTGGGGGTTAATGATGCGTAAGGTGCAGTTAAAGTTGGGTCAACGGTTGGGGTTTGGGTTAAACATTGGGTTAGTTACAGGGATTGGTGAACTGCGAAATTCGTCTAACCACTTAAATAATCTAAACTGCGTTGGGATTTAGCATTGACCAATTCGTCTAACCACTTAAATAATATAAACCATAATATTGTCGATCAACCGAACTTTTCAACTATTAAAAATTGATACTTGACCAGCATACGCGCTAAACAACCCAACCGCCCAACCTTCACTATCACAACAGGTGACGAACAACTAGTAAAACACACCTTTGCCACGGTTGCCTTGTGTACTGGTCATTGTGTGTGCTCCGTGTTCGCGCGATTCACTACCCTTACGCCCTCCATGGTTCCCGGCCTGCCAAAACGATCCGGCTTCTGCGCATCCACCCCCGCCTGCGAGAAGAACTGGGTCAACGATGTGCCGTGGCATGGCTAGTGATGTATGATGCTTAATGCTTAATCAAATACATCAATAGCCATCATACAAATTTGGAATTTTTAAGCTAATTAATGCTTATATGATGACTATGATTCCAATTTGATGTATGATGCTAAGAAGGATTCCAAATTGAAGGATTCAAAATTGTTGATCATGCTCGGCCGAACTGTTCGTAGATTTGTGCGCTGTTACGTCCATAGATCTCTGCCGCGCTATGTCCATAGATTTCTGCCCTGTTGTGTGCATAGATTTCGGCAGAGTTATGTCCATAGATTTCTGTGCTGTTATGTCCATAGATTTCGGCGCTGTTGTGTCCATAGGTTTTTGCGCATTATCTACAGAGATCCCTGCGGAATTATGCGCATAGATTTAGAGTACGGGGCCTCATGGGTGGGGGTATTTTCCAGCAAATCTAAATATATAAACATAAATATAAATAAATATATATATATATGTATATATATATATATGTATACATACAGAAATAAATGCATAGATAAATAAATAAATAAGTAAATAAATACATAACTAAATTAATAAATAAATAAATAAATACATAAATAAATAAATAAATAAAAAAATACATAAATAAATATATACATACATATATATATATATATAAACATGTTGATAACACTGGTATTTAGTATTTACACTGTTTTCTCTCAAAACAGTGGTAGCAACCCTAGTGAAACACCAAAAATCACATCCCCTGGAACCTCAACACAGGAAATGGCATTCACAAAACCATTATCCATCATTGACGAATCATACTAACTGAAGCTAGATCATGATGGTTTATGTTTAGCAAGCATAGTAGTATGGTACTAATGCAACCACCATGAAACTTTGCAGCATTGATCAAAAGCGAGTGCTCAAACATTCAGCAACAGTGATACTGTCTTGGACCAAATTCACCGGCAAACACATGCTGCAAGAATTTAACCAGCTTATTCACCAACACATTTCAATGCTTAATCTTACGTAACCATGAGCAATGATTGAATCATCATCATCCATCAAAACAATGTTGGTTCACGCTTCAGCCACATTCATCTCCAGCAAAAAGTTGTTCCCCGTGCTTTACCAGCTTACTAACCAACCGTTTTCCATGGCTGAGACCTACAGCAGCCTTGACCGTTGCGCCAACCAGCTTAGTAACCCAGCATTTTCCATGGCGACCTGCAGGTTCCGCCTGCAGAAAAAGACGGACTAACTCCAAATGCCCCAGGCGCGCTGCCTGACGAAACAGGTTGACTCATTGAGGTCTAGGAATTACTCGATTTAGCAATTCATGAGTAAATAAGTTATTCTACTAATTGATGTTTACTTACTAATTTACTAATTGCTCATTTTAGGAAATAAATTAGTAATCTAAGTAAACAAATACTAGATCACTAATTTAGTAGATAATCTAGTAATTCCTGGAATCTAAATTTTGGGTTGACTCACTTGAATTTAGTGATCTAGAAAATTAGTTCTATAGGAATTAGTTCCAGGAATTAAACTGAATTTAGAACCGTCGTGAACTAATCTAGATTAATCAACTGATTACTGATTACTAAATATCTAATCGAGTTTAGAACTAATCTAGATTGGCTTTTTTTCAAAATAGGGGTTGTTTTAATTTGTTTTGCCTGACCCTTAAGTTTAACCAGCTGATAAACAATATCTATTCATGATTCATCATATAAACTTATACAACCAAGCGTTTATAATGAATCTTGTTGAATCTTTTACGATCCCTTCCTTAACAAGCGATGGTGATCAGCTTGTTATTGTGGGCTGGCAGCGGCATAGCTGAGGCAAACTCCTCCATTTGGTGGGCCTCCTGGTCATCACATTCGCTTGAAAGCGGCTAGGTTCCTCATCCAACGGGGTGACACCGTCCCGGAAAAGGTCCCACTTCTACCACCAGTCCGAGTGGGTCCCATATTTCAGTCCCAATTTCGGGTCATGGTTTGGGACGCTCAGCTTTCCCACCGACCTCGCTGAACAGCCCAGCGCGCGAGAATACAATCTTTCGTCAGTCCCAGTCAGTGGTCAATCAGCAGTTTTCATCAATTTTAATTACTATCAGTTGTCATCACGAATGATCACAATCCCTCCTAAATCCAATCATTTCAGCCTCAATTCATTCGCCCCCGTCTTTCCTCATCATGGTTTCCCTATTCGTTGACACCGGTTCCCCCGCAACCACCACGTCACCACGCCCTCCCATGTCACCTCCATGAGTGGAGTTCGGCCGTATTGATCCACTTGGTTGCGGTTGGCACCTGTGCTGTTCTCTCCATGGTGTTAGCGGTCAATGATGTTGGTTAATAAAGGTGATGAACTCCCAAAATTACGGTTTACAGTGGTTCATAGTAGTCAATAATAGCTAGTAGAGCTAATATCATCATCAATGATGGTCCCAAATAATGTTCTTTGTGACTCATAGTAGTCAATAATAGTTAATATCATCATCAATGATTGCTAATCATATGAGAATGGTAAATAGACAAACCCATGCGTGCAACCTAACACCAAGCATTGGTACCATGACATCGTATCAACGACTAATGTTTCGACTCAACGTAGTGAATGCCCAGCTGCAACGAACTTTCGACTCCAAAAAGCCATAGATGTCCACATCTCCCACCAACCCAGTCCCACCACACGGCCCCATGGCACCCCCCTGGCCGCCGCCTGCTTCCATCAAGTAGCGAGCCACTGCGAAGTGACCCCCATGGGTGGCGATGTGCAAAGGTGTGCGGCCGCTGGGGTCGCCTTTGTGCTTGTTGGCCTCGGCTCCAGGCACCCGTCGTTCAGCCCAAGGATTGGTGGTCATCAAATGGCTGGTCAATCACCAAGTCGTAGATGGTCAATGGTTATACGATGAATTGCCCGAGGTGAATGGTTCAATGAGACCCAAGCATCTATGACTTTAGAGACATAACATGCCCAACCATTGAGATAATTAGTTCAGGATGCTTCACTGAGACTTTCAAGAGAGCGCCAGGGAAGCTTAAACTGATTGTGATTCTTAATTTTATGCACCTTGGCAACCAATGATCTCCCAAAAAGGGAGGATGAATCACAAAGGCTAATGAGCAACGACTAGTAGCCAAGCACCACTAACAACGATGATGATGATGATGATGATGCTGCTGATGATGATGATGATGATGCTGCTGATGATGATGATGATGATGCTGCTGATGATGACGATGATGATGATGATGATGATGATGATGATGATGATGATGATGATGATGATGATGATGATGATGATGATGATGATGATAACGATCACATTGAAGAATAGAAGGCCGTGAGTAAGAACACATAACAAAATAACCTTTCATCATCAAGAATCAACATGATAACCACAATAAGAAGTCAACTATCGACAATCGTCATGAGTCAGTAACATCAACTAAACCAGCTATTATGAACAATCGTCAAGAGCCACTAACCATCATCATCACTCATACTAATTCTTGGATGATCACCACCCCTGGCTGGTTCACAAGAATTAAACCAAAATCAACCCGTGGCTATCATTACCACGTGGCATATCATGATCATCAAGCATCCTTATCAACCACTGATCACCACTGTTCACTACTGATCACGATTGTCAACATACGCAACGGTTACCCGTTATTCACCATCACTAAGCATCATTATCAGCAAGCATTGGCCCAGCATGGAGGTCAATGCTAACCATCATCCACCATCAACCATGGAACCAACGAGTTGCCATAGCGAACGAATGAACTAACCATCCTGGTTACTGCTCGTTTGGGGTAATCAACCAGCATTAATCCTTTATCAATGGCGACTAATCATCCCAAACTAGCTTTAACTCTCCTTAAGAATCATTTTTCAACCATCCCCTAAGCATACTTAACCATCTTTATGAAATTATTTTAGGATTAATTACCCCTAAGCAGATTTAACCAACCCATGCGCACCGCATCGCCATCGCTGCACCGAGGGGCTCCGGCTTCAACCAGCAACCGAGTCAACGGCAGGTGACCCAGAAAGGCCGACAAGAACAGGGGAGTCCTAGCGCACCGTGGTGGGAGTCCCCAGCGGCAGGACCGGTGAGGCGGGTTACCTGTAGCATGGGTAGTAACCAGTGTGGCTGAACCAACTGGGAGCCGCAACTATGACTGCCCCAGCTAGAATATGCACACTTGTTGAGTGTTTTCTTACAAATTACAATTGGTTTCCAAAATGAAGAATCTAAGTAAATGCTAATTAAGAATATGTTTTAAATGTCTATATTCATTGATTTTACTGGAAAAAAACCATGTTCAATCTAGCTTACCAGTCACTGCCCGGGTGCAGGTTCACCTGTCCCAGCGGGCAGCCGGTCATATGTGCCAGGTGCTACCAGTTGATCTGCAGGATAGGATTTGCTCAAACTGCGATCAACTGGTAGCACCTTTATTTGCTCGAAAACAAAGCGATTGAGCATGACTTATTTGCTCAAAAATCCATGCTGCGAAATTTCCGCGAGCCTTCTTGAGGCTTCACTGGCCTTCACTAGCGGTTTCTATTGGGAACCCAAGTCTTTACATGAGTTTCAGTCATGGTGGGTAAGCCCTGAGCTGAACCATCAAGGACCTGGCACTACCCACCTTTTGCTTCCATGATCACCATTTTTTCATCATAAGCACAGAATCACCATTGATCATCGATACTTGACGATTGAAACATCATAATGATCACGATTGATAAGGCTCAAAATCCAAAAACCACAACACCAACAGGATTGCTACTAGCTTTGCCTCATCGGTTTCGCCGTTTCGAAACTGTCAACAACTCTTCACCACGGCTTCGGCGTTCCGAGGTCATCAACTTTGTGGAGACAGTGGTCATTAATTATGAAACTCGTGAGTGAACCACAAAGTGTCAATTAATTATTGTGGAGAACCAATTTCATTAATTGTTATTATCAATTCTGAACCAATATTGTTTGCAAGCGTAAAACACAAGTTTCATCATTGTTTAAAACTCGTGTTCATCATGAATCGTATTATTCCAAAAAATAACAAGATCAAATATGTTAGCCATGAATGAATGCTAATTAAGATGTATATACGTATATATATATATATACTGTATATGCACTCGCATGTCCTACTTGTTGTTGATTTACCGTTTCAAACCGATCCGAGCTGCGTTGTTTGTGCATTCGATTGATGCCTGCATGACCCAACAAGCTGCATCCCCATGCACAGCGGTCCTTCCATAAAGATCCGCCTAGCGGCAGTGTCACAGGGTGTGAGCTGCGGGACCCCAAATCGATTGTTTGGTGGTGAGAGCAAAACCACGCGGGTAGTGATGTAACATACCTTTTGCACAATGACATGTATATGTGTGTGTATATAAATAGCTATATATCTAGCTGTATTATCATCAAACTAGACCAAACCCAATGAGAACATGATGTCAATGCATAGGAACACGGGGAATATGCATCCAAAATTGATGGTTGGTTATTCACTTCCCAGCAGTTAGACTATTTTGGTCATATAGGATGTGACCACCCAAGGGTGGAGGGTATTGACACAAAGCCAGATTTCATACAAGGTGGGCCCCCAACCACTTTTAAGTTGGGTTATAAACCCTATACCTAGTACTTAGCCCCTGTTAAGTTAGTTTTAACCCAACTTAAAAGTCATTGGGGGCCCACCCTGTATGTAGATTAATATAAATACAAGGTGGGCCCCCCTGGTTATAAGTTGATTAATAGGCTATTTCACTATAGTTATATCGTCCATAACTGGTAGTTACCCTAGTTATAAGCCAAGTTAGCTAAGGTTTAGGGGGCCCACCTTGTAGGAAAGACTACTCAGATCACCAAGTACTTGTGAACGACTTGCAAAGTGGCATCTTCGAACTCGTGAGTGTGCCTTCCACAGATCTTGCTAGTCGCAACCATTAGCTAACAATTAGTTCAACGACTTGATCAGGTTTTTGGAATATCAATTCACTACTAAAGCCATCAAATTACCTATATTTACCATTATCAACCACCATTTTCAATCAATCAGCATTGTCAGCCAGCATTCTTGAAGTTAATGCACTCAAACTGTCAAGTTCAAACCCTTAAGATCTATAACTTAATTCAGATACCCAGATACTTGACCCCTAAGTTGACTTCCATCAGTTCATATCTTCCAGATATCCAGCCTGGACTAAGAAGTCAACTCCCGAAGTCCCTGACATGGACTGGTATAGATATGACTTCAATCAGACTATCCCTACCAGTTCATATCTTGACTTCTACATTTAGATCCTCCATTAATCGTTAATCATTGTTTTCCCTATAGTTTTATTGCTTATTACAAGCCATAAACTTGTTCGTTAAAGCCTTGACCCAGCTCGCCATTCATAGCTGGCATATCCCCTACTATTGTTGGTTGTTATCCCATATGATTAACCATTAACCATTGGTTGGTTGGCTAACTGCTTGACCCATGGCCAAATAAACCCTGCCCAAAATCACCCAAATCTGCATTCAATAGCTATTAACATCCCCTATTCTCAACCATTAACTAGCTATTGTTGGTTGCTTAACCGCTTGACCCATGGCCATATAACGACTACTATTAGTGGTTGTTGGTTGTTGACCCATGGCCATCTTAACCATTATAGCCAACCAGCTATTATTGGTTGTTGGTTGGTTGGCTAACTGCTTAACCATTAACCATTTAGATCCTCCGGTCGCCCATCGTTGCCCCAGCTGCCGCGCCCGATTCACGTCCGCCAGGTGCCGCAAGACGTCCACAATGTGCAGCGAACCGCTCCACAGCGCCACGTGCAACGGGCTCCTGCTGCTGGTTGTCATTCGCAGGGGACCATGAAGGGCTAGGAAATATGAAGGGTTGACTAACCATGGCTAACGATTAATGATGATGGTTAGTTGATGATGAAGGGTTAACTAATAATGGTTGATGATGATGAATGATGGTTAACTATGGCTAATCGTGAAGGATAACTACCATTTTGAAGGTTAAAAATGGTTTGATACTGGTGAACATATGGTTTAACACATGGTTGACTATGGTTTTGAAGGTTGGAAATGGTTGATGATGGTTAATGATGGAAATTGATTTCGATAGTGGCTAATGATGGATAACGAGGACTCATGATGGTTGACTATGGTTAGTAATTCATGGTTAGTTGGAAGCACTAGCAATGGTTAATGATTGTTAATAAAGGCTTAATGAACATCATGAAGGATAACGATGGTTTTGAAGGTTAAACATGGCTTGATAGTGGTGAACATATGGTTTAACACATGGTTAACTATGGTTTTGAAGGTTAGAAATGGTTGACGGTTAATGATGGAAATTGATTTCAATAGTGGCTAATGATGGTTAATGATGGAAATTGATTTAATAGTGGTTGATGATGGTAAATGATGGTTGATGAAGGTTCCCAAAGATGGTAGGAAGGATGAATAGTCATGGTAGAAATGGCTAGCAATAATGGCGGGGAACAATGGTTCATAGGTTACCTATGATACTAATGATGGTTTGTGATGTTCAACAAAGGCTCTGATATTGGTTAGGAGAAGAAGTTTGCGGTGAGTAACGACAACTGATTAGTGGTTAGCAATGGACAGTGGTTAGTAGTGGTGAATGACAGCTGGATAAGTCCCCTGCTCATGAGGGCACCATGAGGTTAGTAATGACCTTAGACCATAATGCTAGGAAGTATTATCATCTAAGTAAAGGTCAGCAATGGTTAGTAATGACAGTTAGGAATGGCTAGTTCACAATCATTAGTTCACATGATTAGTAATGATGGTTAGTAATGGTTTGCAATCGCAGTGGTTGGTACTCTGACTATATACGGTGCTTGACATTATTGACTAACATTGTGCACAGTAATAAGTAGAGTACCATGAGATCTATACCCGCACTTAGTAATAGCAATGGTTTGGAATGATGTTGAGTAGAAGCATAAGGTGCCATAAGTGGTTAGTAACACCAAAAGTCATGAATGATACCCGAAGGGAACCCAACTTCTGGTGAATAACCGAGTAGGCTTGCAAGTTAGTACCATAGGTGAATGATGAGTACAAGTGCTTAGTGACACAGAACCGTTGCAAGGTTCACCAGAAGTAGGTCGGTATCTAAAATACTATTCTTAACCACCTGTAGGATACCATTCTTCACCAGAAGTATGGCTAGGAGCAGTACAGGTGCTAAATAACAAGTACCTACATAGTAGTACCAATGGTGAGTAAGCGTAATATCATAAATGGTTAACAACTTTTAATGTGCGGAACGATATACGCAATTGTTAACCATGGTGGCTAACAAGAAGGCTGACAAATTGATAAGCGTTAATCATCAAGAATGGTTTGTCGTGATGAGTACAAGTTGTCAATCATGCTGAAAAAGAGTTGTGATTGACGATCATTCAAAACAGGGTCCCATAGGCTAAACAAGTGGACAACTATGGTCGCTTTTTCAGGGTTACCAATCAGGTTGATGGACAACCAGTTGAATGGTAAGCAATCATGAAGCATTTGAATAGGTAGAAGCATAGCTATAGTCAAACCGGATAGTCCATCCTTGTTGACCAGGGCAGTTCCCTAAGTTCATGAATAAACTACACTGGTTGATGAAAGGCGTTGTCAGCCTAATTGCAAAACAACTAGTGGTCGGTTGATAGACATTCATTCATAGCCCTCTGGAAACCTGTCTAGTAGAATTGCAATGATCACTTTAGATACGAGCACATCCATTTGACCACACACAGACAATGGGTACACAACGCTAAGAATGACAATAGCAACGACGATCACGATGACAATAGGAATAAGAAAACAATAGCAACAGCAGCAAAATGTGGCTATGGATGGCTATGGGTCAATATCCTGTACCCCTGGTTTCCCCATAATTAAAGCCTTGACCCATAGCCATGTCAACTACACCACTTCGCCTTACTGTGGGCCGTTCCGACCCGTAACCCAATGTGCCACCCCAGAGTGCCTTGCCTTCCGTGCTGATCCACTTGATCCGCTTGCGCCTTCGCCTGTGCGGTCATAATTGAACTGGGAATCCTCCCCCTCACCCTCCCGTAACCATATTGCCAGCTCATTAAGCAAAGGGTTCATTGTTCTTAGCAGCCATATCTACTTGGATATCAGATAATAAATGAAGGATACCAGTTTCAGCTTTTAGCTATAGACAGAGAAAACTGTTGGTTTCCGATTCACCTAAGTATAGATATATCTACCGGTAGACAGAGTTGTATGAATCATGCATATAAAAAGACCAGAACCATTTTCCCGGCAATAGTAGAATATGCACCAAAAAATTCCCAGTTAGATAAGCACCAAATCATAACTGCGATAAACACATGACTGTATTTCAATACTCTGTACCACTGGCTGTTCGCATCCCCTAAATAACCAAACTAGTCTGTTGGGACGTTCACCTACCCATTTTTTGGTTATGGTTGGCTGTGATCCATAGCCATGCGTACATAAACAACCCACCCCATATATCATCACTTAACATACCCCTCTATGCAACCCCATGATCCCAATCAAATGACATTGTTAAACATACAGTTAGTAAAACACATTCAAAGAAGGATTTCTTTGAATAGATTTCTTTGAATAGTAAACCTTGGGAATTCAAATTCCTGGGCCACCCGTGTTTTTCAAACATAAGTCGAACTCCAAAATTTTAGTTGGTAAAAAACATATATTCAAAAATATTCCAATTGAGAAAAGCTGCATGTAAACTCACGTGAGTTAAACCCCCCAAGGGTGGCCCAAGGGCCCCGGACGCCGATGACCACGGCCTGGCACAGCGCTTCGACCACGGCGCCGCGCCGCAGCCGCGCGGCTTCGAAGAGCACCGGGCGCCGCATGGCGTCGCGGCGGTTGCGGTCGCAGCCGGCCCTGGCGCGCGTAGGGCGTAGGGCACGGTGCCCTGGGTGCCGGTGATGGATGAGGTGGTGGACCTTGGTGAGTTAGATTGGTTGAGTTGGATGAGGTTGATAGGTGGTTCATGAATTTGGTTGGTTGGTTAGTGAATGGTTGGTTGGTTGAGATTGTTTCGAGCGTGGTGAGTTGATGATTGGTGATGATGGTTAGTTGGTTGAGAGTTGGTCAGTTGGTGAGTTGAGGAAGTTTCGGATTCTTGATGGTTACTTCATGGTGAATGAGGAAAAATGATAGTTGATAGAAAAAAATCGTTGTCGCTGGATCCCTAGTTGATAGGCCATGGTTGATTCACCAATAGATGCTTTCAGGAACTAGTTACTGCACATGGGCTTGCCGATAAGTGGCTAAAGCCATGTCAAAGCTTGGGTGAACTTGCGGCCGGCCCTGTCTTCGAGGTCAGGCTGTGTTGGATACAGCTCTTTCCAAAACTAATATGGTGGTTTCTCAAGTCATAGGATACCCCCAGGTATCATCCAGTGTATTAATCATGTATTGGGGGGTCCCAGCTTGAGAATCTACCAATATGTACCATAGGTTCTACTTTCAGATGGCACACCGTATCAAAAACACATGGAATGCAGCTATCCGACCAGGATCAGCCGATTCCCACGGGTCACAGCTGTGATCTCGCGGGAGCCAATGAAACTCGGGCCGCCAAGCAGCTATTGCTCACCAACTTAGCTCAACCATTGTACACCATTGCACCGGCCATTTTTAGCCAATAAAAACCGTCATTAACAACCATCATCAAAAAAAGTATATAGTTAGGCACTAGTCAGCCATTAGTTAACCGTTACTGTCAATCATCACTCCTCATCGCTCAACCCAAAGTTAATCATCACTCACCATCGTTATTAAGCATTAGAAAGTCATCATTGCTAACCATTGTACAACCATTGTTTAGCGCTATAAACCATCGTTGTTAACAACTAGTCAACCATTATTCAACCATGAAGGAACTATGAATAATTGAACTGATTGACCTTCATGGTGTCATATTATTCAACCATTATCAAAGCATTGTAAATCATCACTCATCCTGGTTTAATCATTCACCCATGTTAGTTCATCATCTCTCACCATCATTATCCATCATTGGCCAACCACTAGTCAACCATTTGGGGGTTTCTCAAAATGGGGGTACCCCTAGATCATCCTTTGTAAACCATCTATAATAGTAAACCAACCATTTTTGGGGGTCCCCTATTTTAAGAAACCACCATTTATGTAACCATTAATGGTTAACCAACCAGTTCACCATCATTAATCATCACTAGTGATGAACCATGATCAACCACTAGATCAACCATTTATGTAACTAGTTAAGCATCATTAATCTATGTAACTAGTTAACCATCATTATTCATCATTGGTTAATCACAAGTCAACCATTTATGTAACCATTACGGTTAACCATCACTCACCATCACTAAACCATCAGTTCTCCACACCCGTCTTGCTTCCAAGCAGCTGGATCAAATATCGCACCACGTCAGCATGACCACTGCAGGCGGCCACAAACAAAGGCGTCCGTCCTGGAGACGATGTCAAGACAAGACTGGGGGCTCCCATGGGCTGCCTGTCACTCAGGTGAGAGCTGCCAGCCATGAAGCTTGGCACATCACGCCTGTAGCTTTTCTTTACTATAAATGGTAGTTTCTCAAGTCAGTTTGCTTTGGTATGTCTACTTTTGGAAGATACCGAACCGACAGCTCCAAGGGTAGCAACCGTCAGCGTGTGGTCCTTGCTGATCAGGGGTGTCTCGTAGCGACACCTGCGCGGCTGAGGCGATGTGTCAATTTCAACCAGGGCAGAGTTTTTGGGTGAACGTGGCAGCCATATTTCTTGGCGGCTTTTAGATCCCTTGCAAGAAGTCTAATTTCTAGTGGCTATATGGTAAATCAAACATATCGCAAAAAACCTAAAAAACTAAGCACTAAGGGAGTAGCTATTATCCACTCAGATGTGTGGGTTTGCGCAGTTATCTTAATGAGAGGTTCACTATTGGCATTCCCCAAGTGATCAGTTCCCAATTTGGGACGCCAAACTAAACGAATGGGAGATCCGTATTCATGAACCAACCCCAGTTTACTTGGTCCAATAATTGGTGATTATCCCAACTATGGGTGGTTTGGGTGGTTTATTCATATGGATCTAACATTAATCACGTCCCTTTTGAACAATCTTACTGGGCATGCAGGCATATCACAGCTATATTATGGATTGTCCTCGAATCATGGGTACCTAACCCCACCGAAAGTCTTGGGTCATGTCGGGTTGAGAAACGATGAATTTTGGGGTTACAGCCTAGAACATCATATCTGGTCTCAGATTTTGTTGTGATGGAAAATAGTTCATGATTCTGGAACATGGTTGACTTATGTTTCTTGTGATGGTTGGGATTGTTGATTCCTATTGTCAAGTGTTGGTCGCTACAGCAAGTGGTTTTTTAATCAATCTGGTTGGTGGTTTCAACTCCTCTGAAAAACCAATAATCAACCAACCACAATCAACGACCTTGATTTTCCTGAGGCAGGGGTAGAAGAATGGTATCAGCATCATGAACTACCGCTATTCATCAACAATGCTTAACCATCATCACTAAATGTTTACCTAAGGTGGTGGGATGTAAACCATCATGCTCTCAACATTTTACCAAAACATTGTGTTGATCCCAACATTTTGTTGAGATCTGTTTACCTGCCATCCATTTTCGGGGATCCTTGTGGGCCCGAAAACCATCGGGTTGTCACAGGGGAACTGTTCCAAACACTTGGAATTAGCGTGCTCCTCCCTTATCGATGATATGGGGGACCACTCTGCCGACTCTGCTACCACAAGTGAGTTGGGAAAGATGGGTCCTCCAAACTTCCGCCTGCTTGGTAAGCATTGCCAACACTTCTTGGGCACTTCTCTCTACATGTCGAAGCGCCACTCTTGTGGTTCGGACACGGCGCTCCCCAAATTCTTTTGAAAACATCAGGGTCATCCTTCGGGAGCAGCTTGGAAAACACAAGGTGTTTCATGCCTGATCCGCAGCC
>VSDK01020102.1:244215-257684 GCA_009767595.1 Symbiodinium kawagutii | reverse complement strand
CCCCCCCAGCTGCTGCTGGCTTGTCTGCAGCAGCAAGTTTGTCAGCCTTTTAGGCCAGGAACCCAGCTGTTCAGGCTGGCATTTCAGTCGTGTCGCTTGAATTCCCTTAGATTCTCTGCCGACAGCGGCGGCGTCTCTGAGTCTAAAGTGTGCACCATGAAAGCGTGGCGCAGGCTGTGGAACACGGGCAACGACTAAACGGGAACGGATGGGTTTGGGGACCCAAACACCAAGCCCAAAACACTGCGACACAACCACCGGTCTTGACGGCAAGAAAACATTTTGAGAACAAACGCTTTGCCCCTTTGAGGAGCTTACGTCATTCAAGTTTTAGATAGAAAGATCATCGTCATCACCAAGTACATGCACAAAACGACGAAGCATCAAATCTACACCCCAGGGTTGCCCAGAATCTAGAAGAAAATGAACGGTATTAACTACTGAGTTGGACTGTCATCAAAGCCCTGAAGTGTAATCCATGGCGCTTTTTAGACCAAGACCCACTAGTGTGCGAGGATGTTTCCCCTTTCATCGCTTTTGCTGTCGACGAACAAATCGTCTTTATGTACTTCGCCTCCTTCTCTTGGAGACCTGCGCCTGATGTGACGGCTGAAGCTTGCTTGATGATTCGAGCAAACTCTCCATGTGCAGCTGCGGAGTCTTGGAGGCCTCTCACCTTTTACAAGATGCTTCCGACTTTCCCGAGCGGAGCTCCGCCAATAGCATCTCAGGAATGCTCACGAACTCCTTGAGTGGTCCTGCACTTTTTCCATTGAGGAATCCAGAGACGTCGGTAGCTTTCACATGACTGCGTCACACCTTAGATCAACGTCCAGTTTGCTCGCAGCGTCTCTCAAAGCCTCGTTCTCCATGACTTTGCTGAGCTCCTCGTCGTTGAGCTCCTCGATTGCGACTGTCACAAGCATGGCACCTGGCATTAACACAGCTGTGCCCGCATTCGATCTTCTTGTTTGAGTGCTGTCTCCTGTGATGCGCTGAAACTCACGCCACTTAAGGCTTGAAATACGACCATATCTGTACGGTGTAAACCCTTTTCTTTGAATCCAGAGACGTCGAGGATTCTGCTCATCGCGTGTTATCCCATGTTATCCCCCCATGTTATCCCAACCAGCCATATATCATTATCCCATGTTATCCCACATTATCCCATGTTCTCCCCCCAAAGTTCAACACTAGATCCCCAGTTCAGCCACGACGACCTATGGCTTCACCGTGGCTCGCGGTTCTCGTTCGCCTGACAGAGCAGTCGCACCACGTGAAGATGTCCGTACCAACTGGCCACGTGCAGCGGAGTCCACCTCAGAGCGGGCGAGGATGCCCATGGTCATGGTTGATGATGGCAGGGGTAAAATCCATGGTGCACAAGCCTATAAAGCCCAGTTAGTCATGGCTAATCATGGTTATTTAATGTTATTTATTACCATATACTGTATTACCATAGTTACTGATGAAAGTCATGGGCTTGACACTGGTCAATGATGGTGAGTTTGACGACACGACAGCGGTTCACACACTGAGGACCCTGAGGTTTGGCACTGCCGGACTCACCTGGTTCCCCCTTTGGGGTGAGCTGCCCTCTGTTGGTTGGGTCCCGACAAACATGGAGAGGCGTGGCTTCTGGACAGCTCCAAACTGACCAAGTCATGCATGGCAAGCTGGGCTCGGCCAGTCCAGGGGATGTGAACGCCCAGGGGTGCAGGGGCACCGGCAGCCGCATGGCTATGTCATGATGTCCATGGAACCTCCCTGAAACCGATAACCCACAAGTACCGGTGGGGTTTGGGCCGAGTCTCCCATTGTTGTCTGACATCTCCGTGTTGGCTCCAGCATCCAGCAAGCTTCCACACACGGACAGGTGGGCAAACCTGGGGCAGAAATCGACCGGCGTGACCAGGAACAATGCGCCTCCGCCTCCAAATGGATAGGTCACCACTGGAGAAACCCTGGTTGATCATCGGATAGAAATGGATGGCGAAGGATCAGCATCATCAATGATGAACCATGCCCAGTAATGATGGCTAAGCCCTTTGATGAACCATCCTCAGTTTCCAATGGCTAATCATTGCACTGGCTGGTGGGAGATCTATCAGCCTTCAAGAGAAATCATCCAAAACTATGTGAGAAATGGCATTTTAGTCATGGAGATCTGCCAGTACTGATCAGGCAAATGATCATTAGTTGGCTATTGATTGGTTATCAACCATTGTCAACCATCGTTTAACGGTCACTTCACCATCTATTAATCATCTCCCAGCCATTACCCCAGATGCTCTATGTATGGTTGCTACATAAATGAGTCGGTACATTGCAAGCCAAGGCAAAAAACAACACATTTCATCAGGAGGGTTTATCCATAAATGGCGCGCCCCAAAAACTGTTTCGGTTTAACAATGATCGTCCTCTTGTGATTGATTCGCCTCGGCCCTATTAACAATGTTGAACAATACAAAACTGTAACAATCATTAACAATCATTGACAATGATTTTAAGAATGATTGTTAACAGTTTTGCAACAACAATGATCATTATCATGAGTTAACCAATAATGAGTTTGACAATGATCATTCTTGTTTGGTTCACGGGTACCACCATGGCCATGGTCAAAGCCAGTGTTGCTGCTGAAACTTGATCCTCGGCTTCCACATCTGTGCCTTACTGGATGTGGCCCAGTTCCCTGGATGAATCACCGTGGTTACACAATGTATAGCCATTAAAGGCGCGTGAACCAAGGCTCTGTAACCGTGGCGAGTCTCTGCGGATCTGCCAAGTGGCTGGCAGGCAATGTACAAGGAGGTCTTGCCTTCGGTGTCTGCCACATCGACATCGGCACCATGCTGAATCAGATAGGCCACCACGGCCCTAAGCTGAGTGTCAGCAACCAAGCTGGGTGGGATCGTTGGTTACTGGGCAATGTTTCAACATGGGATGTCGTGGTCGATGCATCGGTCAGCTATGGTTTGTTTCACTGCTGTTGGGTCCAGCGAAACCGTTGGGTATCCAGCAATGCCACATCGACCTCACCGTTTGGGGGGCTTTTGGGATGAGCCACTGACCGGTCGGGGCTGCTGCTCGCAGTACCAGGGATGGGCAGTTCAAAATGATGGGTGTGAAGATACCTGTTTCTAGATAAACCAAGACAGCTTCAGTGATGATTGATGATGATATGATGGTTAATGCACCTGTTTTAGTGATGATTAATAATGCTTGATTGTGGTGGTTGATAACTGCTGATGGCTCAGCCTTCTTTGTGAGTGGTTTGGGGTTATGCAGTTGAGACAAAGGCTGATCTTTACCTGCAAGAATCAGCTGGCTCAGCTGGTTGGGTATTCCTTCGGCGATTAGGGGTGTAGGTCTCGGCTGTCCAACATTCACCCACAAGCGAACAGGTGCTCGGACATTTCTCGGGGATCCATTGGAAAAGGCAAGCCTCAATGGCTAGTTTCAAAGCGGCAAAGATTGCTTGTAAATATAATCCGACAGTATTTATAATGAACCAAAGTTATAGCAATCTAAATTGTCATCACTATAGATTGTAATCAGAAGGTTTAATTCTTCAACAGTGATGATTCTGCGGATTTCACTCAGCTTACTTCAGAGAACAACCAGCTCCCCGGGCTCCCCCATTCCAAGCCATTCCAGGCTGTTCCCCAACCCTGGAACCGAGCAGCTTATGACCATGGCAGGCGGCTTCGTACAGTGGGGTGCGGCCTGGGGCGACAAAGGTGACGCTGGCTACCCTCGGGTTTTTTCAACCTTGAAATAGATCTTCGGTTGACCAACCAACAGTTCGTATGAGATAGTATGACTTGGTATTTGAGGATTAGTTGGTTAACAGAAATAGTTTCAAGACCAACTAATACTTGGCCCCGCCAATCATTCAAGATCAGCCATCAGTTTATCAGAAACCAAATATGAATATTAACCATTGCTATCACTAAACCATTACTATCAATCACTACCATCAACTAGTAGCTTGAGGTGGGTTGTTCATCAACCATGACCACCAACCATAACTACCAACTTCTTAAGATCAACTCTCTTGCAATGGTGGTCATGCTTGTCAGGAAGCCTCATAGCTCACCTGCGGAAAGTCAACATGCGAGGGGCGCTCAACCGTCATTAGCTATTGGCTGATGATTGATAGCTAAGGCTTCTTGGCCATGGTCAATGAAGCTATTAACAATCGTTTTTTTTCCGATTTGTTTATGATCAGTTTACCATCCATCAAGCATTTTACGTCATCATTTTGATCCATGGTCATCAGTACTCATTATGATTACTTGTGATTACTGATTATATAATTACTCATGTATTCACTATAAGACCCTTCATAACCATAGTTCAAGTTAATGAACATAATAACATAACTAGCTCAAGTCATTTCATGACTAATCCTCAGATCAATATTGTTAATGACCCGTCATGACTCATCATAATCACTGACTCGCAATCATAGCTAATCAACTAATCATAATCATGACTGGTTATGGTCACTAGTTAATCATAGTTGATCAACGAATGAACTACTCGATCATAATCAATCATAGTCAACTGATCATAATTACAGCAACTAATCATTATAATCATAGCAATCAAAGTCAATCAACTAATTATAATCAATCAAAAACAATTAAAATCACAACCATAGTCAATCATAGTCAACTAATCATAATCAATAGATAATCAACTAACTCATCATTAACTTTTCAACTATTCATGATCAAATAGTTGTTACTAATCACAGAAAATGAGCTAAGCATAATCAACTAATCATAATCATAATTGGTTAATCAACGAACCATAAGCATAGAAACTAATAGTCATAGCCAACTAATCATAATCATAGAAATCATAGAAAATCATTGACAATTCAATCAACTAAGCATAATCAACTCATCACTTCACCAATCTTCCAAGGATTGATGGCGCACAGCCACGTCAGCCACGTCAGTTTCCATGGACGACTCCGCCCGTCCTTCGACGTCTGCGCGGTGTTTGTCCACGTTGGCTTCCACCAAGTGGCGGACCTGGGTCGCGGGGGTCCGCCAACGGGTTGGTTAAGGGTGGTTGGTGAAGGTTGGTTAAGGTTGGTTGATTAAGGTCGGTTGGTTGAGGTTGGTTGGTTAAGGTTGGTTGGTTAAGGTTGGTTTGTTGGTTGGTTGGGTTGGTGCGGTTCGTTTTTTTTTTGCCGTGCTTAACGATGATCAACTTCTTTTCCACCCATTTTGGGATGGCCATGGTTTGCCACCCATCCAATTGGATAAAATCGCAAGAATGCAACGGTTCATATGGGTAAATTAGAAGTGAATCATGACGTGCGACAATAGATTGAAATGCCACATGATAGGAAAAAAAAACCAACGATCACCAGTCAAACTAATCCCATATGAATCCCATGAATTCATAATCAACCCTGCGCTGATCAGCGACTATTAACCACATCAGCCGTTCCACGAACCACCTACCAAGCATTTGTTAGCAATCTATTAGCCATTCGCTAATCATCGATCAACCATTGTTAACCATCAATTCACCATCAATTAAGAATGGTTGACCACTAAAAACCATCATGACTCATCAATTCGACAACAATCAAACATTATTGACCACTATCAACCACCATTAAGCCATTAAGCATCATCAACCATCCATTGAAAATCATCAACTACCATATATGCCACCAATTGACCACTATGAAGCAGCTTATTGACGATCAATTAACCACTATTAGGCATCTCTGTGAACCCTATGCAGTACACTTATTGACCATCATCAACCATCATTAACCATCCTTAAACCACTATGAACCCTGGTTAACTGCAGTCATCCCTTGGTTAACCATCATTAAACACTATGGTTTACTGACCAAGCGACGTCAAATGGGCCAGTCATCCCTGGCCAACCTTCACCCCACCAGCTGCCCAAGGACCACTGAAAAGGTCCTGGAAGAGATCACCGCTTCATGCAGACAGGTGCGGCCTTGGTGATCCACCAAGTCCTGCAACGGCGAGATCTCTGGTGACTGTGATGACCAACAGCAATAGATAGTGATGCCCAAGACTGCTGATTTTGGATGCTGATTTTGGATGGTTAATAGTGCTTAGTTGATGTTCAAAAAAGGGGTTGATGATGGTTCATTGATGGTTAGTTGATGGTTCATAGTGCTTAATGATGGCCTTCATGGTTCCACTCTGGTAGTTTCTGACCTGGAAGCGAAGCGAATCACCAGTTGCCAAGGGTAAACCAGTTGTTGATCACCTGATCATCACGGATCATCATTGATTGATCGTCGCAGGAAAGGAGTCTTCATCCAATATCACCGTAGGTATTGTCGTTAATCAATAATCATGATAAATCATTGACATCATCAGGCGCAAATAATATTTCTACAGTAACAGATTCGGGCAAACCGCGTGTGTTCGGGCATGTGCTGGGGTCTACGGATAGCGCACCCAAGCTGCGCTGCCAATGCAACGTGGATCATGGCTGTTCGATACGGGGTCTTCTTGCTGGGCGCTACATGGGGACCCACCATCGAGCGACCTGTTTGGTTGATCGTCGCAGTTCGTGGATGCGTTGGGGGCCACATCCAGACTTGTTGGTGGCTGTATCTGGTTGTTACTGGAAATCATGGTCACCCAGCACATCACCAAGATTTCGAACTTTCCAGCGCTTGGGACCCATCCAACCACCAGCTACAACCCACTGAGTGTAGGAAACGACTCAGGCTTCACAGCGCCGTCCGCAGTGGCGCCTTATCCGCTGACGTCTCCAGGAGGTACTTCACGATGTCCGGCCACGCATGGATCACTGCGCAGTGCAAGGCCGAACGGCCCTGGGAGTCGACAGCATCCTGGAGTCGTTGGGAGCTGATGGTTGACTGAAGCAGCTTGGTGAATAGTTGATGACCAACTAATAAGTTATGGAGAATTGATGCTTGATTGCTGGTTGATTGATGTTTGATTGATGTTTGATTGATAATTAGTTGCTGGTTGATTGATGGTTAACTGATGGTTAGTTGCTGGTTGATTGATGTTTGATTGATGTTTGATTGATAATTAGTTGCTGGTTGATTGATGGTTAACTGATGGTTAGTTGCTGGTTGATTGATGGCTAACTGTTGGTTAGTTGCTGGTCATGAACTATTTGTGCTATGGTTAACTGATGGTTAGTTGCTGGTTGATTGATGTTTGATTGATGTTTGATTGATAATTAGTTGCTGGTTGATTGATGGTTAACTGATGGTTAGTTGCTGGTTGATTGATGTTTGATTGATGTTTGATTGATAATTAGTTGCTGGTTGATTGATGGTTAACTGATGGTTAGTTGCTGGTTGATTGATGTTTGATTGATGTTTGATTGATAATTAGTTGCTGGTTGATTGATGGTTAACTGATGGTTAGTTGCTGGTTGATTGATGGCTAACTGTTGGTTAGTTGCTGGTCATGAACTATTGATGCTTAGTTGCTGGGGAATTGATGCTTAATTCATGCTTCATTGATGGTTCACTGATGCTCCAACGATGAATTATCGTTGGTACATGATGGTTGGCGAAGCGCCGGTGAATTCACGCTCGTTAGTTGCTGGTAAGTTGAAGCGTTGGCGAAATGTGAAGCAATAAGATAGTGAACAACAACAACTTAATCAACCAGTACGGCTGGCCTTGAATCAGTGGTGAAGTGCCATGGGATGAATATTATAACCACCCACCCAGGGGCGGGGCAAACAGATCACCTCGTAATGGTAGATTCAGCTACCAAACACCATCAGCTTATCCCTGATGATCTAGCTGATGTTCTACCATCAAATCAGGGGGGTTGGACTCAACTGAGCCGTGTTTTTTATGCAAAATCATCACTTGCAAAAAAGAACCCAGCTCAACTGTTTAATCATGAACTGATTTTCCAAACAGCTGGTTGGACTCACCTGTTTCATCATCAACTCACCTATTGGTTGGTCATTATCCCGCATTCTTGTTGGTTCATATTGACCCATAGCCACCTGCTGCCACGCCCAGGATCCTTGTCACAGCCTTCTTCACATAGGAGCCGCACCACCTGCGTCCAAGGGCTCCGCAGGTGCGTTTCCACCGATCAGCTTCCCTTCTCAACTTGGACCTCCAGGGTTAGATGAACCACCGCTGTTGCCCACAAAAAAAAACAATAAGTTGTGTTCAATGTGAAACAAATGGTTTATATTTGTTTAGAGTCTATGTATTCATTGAACCCAAAGGTGGGTCGATGCCAAACTAGAAAAGTTGGCTTGCACACATCTCTTCATTCATAAATCGGCCTATCGCTTCGGTTCCCAATGGTTCAATCATAACAAGAAATAGCAAATAATCACACAGAAACAAACGCCATCAAACATCGAGGAATTTTACATATCTAAAACAATTTTACATACCGGTATCTCAAAACATCCGATTTACACGGGCAACCAACCAACCACCAACGTCACCATCAACCAACACCATTCACCCAGGTTTCCCCGCCCGGCGCCACAGTCGCCCCGCTGCGCCTCCATCTGCCCTGCGGAAGCTGCCAAGATCAGAGCGCTTTGACCATGCCTCGGTTGCTGCGCGATGGTCAACCAGCCTCAACGAAGCCGATTACCCTTTGGTGAACGAACACGGCAAGGGAAAATCCACCATAAATGGATGATTTCAAAGACTGTTCTTGACCAATTGCTGGATTTTCCATTGCCATGTTAGGTTGCCAGAGGGTAGCTGGTTTATGATGGTCATTAGTTGGTACAATTGACCCTATCAGCAAGTGATGGTCATTAGCAAGTAATGATCTATGATCGTCGTTAGCAAGTGACGGGATGACCCTTACCAGCCATTGGTGACGGTGAATTGATGCCCAATTATTAGTAGCAAGTGATGGTGAACCACTGGTCAACTAGCATTGGTGATGGTGAATTGACGCCCCTTACCAGTCATGGGATGATCATCTAACCGCTTCCTACAATCCCACAAAGACTCGTCTCAACCAGTGGGGTCAATCATCCCCAGGAATGTGATGTTGTGGGTCAAGCGTTCCCCCCCTCTGTTCTATGGTCAACCAGTGCATCAGAATTGGAATGAATCATTGAACCAGAATCATCACAACCAATAAAAAGAAATAAACAGGGATAAAAAAGGAAACAAAGAGCTAGTCTGATTGGGTAATTCGAGTAATAGAAGTACTCCATTGTTGTTATCATCAAACAACGATCAAACAACCGGTGATCAGCCATTGTTAGCCGCTTCCTTTGACCACTGCTAATTAGCAATCATGAAGCAGTGCAAACCATTATGACAATGAAAAAAATTGGTCAAAATCAGTGGCAATCTCATGACTGTGGATCAAGGGCCCCTCCAGCTGTGAGCCAGTTCCATGAATGACGAAACGAGGTACCTCGCTGTTGGGATCTAAGCTACTCCCCATTTTTGGGCGTGCCTAAGATTTTGGCCGGGCGCTTAGGCACCTGAAAATGTAGGTGCCTAAGAATTGCGCTCTGGCCACAGTCGGCCAATACACTGCAGCCCATGCTGCTGACGCTGCCCTGTGCGCGCGGAGCCCAGGGCGCCCAGGCTGTTGTCGTGCTCGCTGAAGCCCAGGACTGGGCTCAAAAGCCAGCCGTTAAAATTGACAGCATACGTGGACACGCCGGGGCCCCCTGTTTGCTCGGAAACAACCTGGTGGAAATAAGCTTCAACGAATTGAGAAAGTTCGCATTCGCACTACAATGTTCGTAGACGCCGCTGTTTGAGACGCGGGGTTGAAGAGCCCACACTGCCGGAGTGCACCTGAACTGCACCAGCGGGTTGGCCTTGTCGTCGCCCTGTCGTTGTCGTCGCCCTGTCGTTGTCGTCGCCCTGTCGATCAAGTGCCCGGGTATTAATCCGTTGGCCACACGATGCACGTCTTCGGTTCAGGAACCCTGGCTCCAAACAAGGGTACCCTGGGATGCCTTTGGCGGCCAGTGGGCCAAGTTCTGGGACTTGCCGCACGACTTTAGAAGCCAACTTGGCCAAATACAAATTTGCGCCTCGTAAGAAACGAAGCCAAAAAAAATACCAAGTGCTATCAGCAATTGTCAATATCTATCTACAGCCTACCTACCTATCTATCTATCTATCTATCTATCTATCTATCTATCTATCTATCTAACCATGTTAACTTTACTGAATCAATCATTGACCTTGGTAACTTCAGCGAATCATCAGCCACGGGTCATGACGCATCACAGGGACTCAACGAACATCCACCGACCTGGCGTGGCGTCCCAAGGCACTGGTCCGTTTCGTCCTTCTTGGCCCCAGCAGAAAGCAGAGACTTGGCCACCTGGCGACTGCTTGGCCCCAATCTGATGAGAGTCGAGACTCCAGTGGAAAGAAATCGATTTATGATCATAATCACTATTAATCGCTCATATCCGCTGGAATCTGCTTTTCTATCTGCCAACTAATGGTGGATGATATCAATGGTGGTTAATATCAAGACTCGATAATGATATCATTGATGATATTAATCCACCACTTATCACTAAACCATCAACATCTAATCACAATCAACCAGAATCTGCTAAGTTTTTTGTCCACCTGGATTCATTCATAATCTACATCAACGACTCATGCCTTGCACAACCGTAGTGTCCCCGGGCCCGGAAAACCACCGCGCCCAGGGCGTTGCCCCGGGCGTCGCACCTCAGCTTTTCCATGGGCAGCAGCTGTGATCAGCGGTGTGTTACCGTTGCCATCGCGCAACTCCACATTGGCCTGTGCCTGTGGAGTGGTGGGACCTGGGACCTGGGGAGTCCCTGAAGGCAGTCGTCCAGGTGTGATGCAACTGTTGCTGTAGCTGGTTGTTATGACTATCATGTTGCAATGATTTTCTCAGTTGACTATCATTTTTCAACGATTTTCTCAGTGATAATGATTTTCCATTGTTATAGTCATTGCTGACAAAAATAAACAATATTTTCCCATTGTGTAAGTTTTCAACGATTTTTTCAGTGACAATGTGGACATCGAACAATCAAGATCGGATCAATATCTAATTCGTACCTCCCAACATTCCAACATTCAAGAGCGAATCCATATAGAGAAAAACAGTAGATAATGCAATGCACGACATGATTTATGAAAAATACAGGCAGGTTGTAAGTAATTTAGTTATTTCCGTACCACTGAAGGGATGGCGGCCTCAGCAACTCCCAAGGAACACATCCAAACTGTTCAATCACCATCTTACATCTGGCTGAAACCAACCACCGGGCATGGAAATCTTATGTATATGTAAATGTGTATGCGTCCAAACCATTTTTTTGAAATGCACTCATAAGATAAACATAGACATATATCTGTGCATAAGTATAGCTATGCCTACATAAATAAATAAATAAATATATATATATATATGTATATATATATATAGAAATCAAATTCATATCTATACATATACAACAAATACATCAACAATCTAAATGCCTATTGAAAAATCAGTCAATATATCGCATATAATGCATACACAATCATACACATAAAAATCAGTATATATATATATATATACACATATAAATCATACGCATATCAAATGTAATGCGCATTATTACGCATCTCTGTGGCTATGGGTCAGTTCACCCCGTACCCCTGGTTCCCCATCATTCACCATTGTTTTCCCTATTATTACTGGTTGTTATCCCCCATGAAATTGGTTGGTTAACTGCTTGACCCAGCTCGCCATGTATAGCTGGTATATCCCCTACTATTGTTCCTCAGTATACCCGATTATTAACCATTAACCATTAGTAGTTGGTTGATTCTTGACCTATAGCCTGGTAGTTTATGGTCAACCCATCAAAGCTGAAAAATGCTTATGAATGCACGTCAACCCATCAAAGCTGAAACGCCTTCAGCAGCAACTTCACCACCTTCACATGGCCCTGGCAGCTCGCCTGGCGCGTCACGATGGGTTGGCAGGGTGAAAATGATGGAGTTAGTGATGGTGAGTCCTCATGATTTGTGGTTGGTCATGTTTAAGTCATGGTTTGTCATGGTTAGTCCTCAGTTGAAGTAGAAGTAAGTGGTGACTTATCATGATTTATCGTGATTTATCCTCCACATTCGTGCTTTTTCTGCCTTGTTTTCCCTTCGTTTTTCTCCAGTCTATAGTCTATAGTCATAATTAGCTATCATTAGGCCACTATTAGCCATCATTAAGCTATCATTATAGCCATCGTCCCTTTTTTCTCCATTTTCACAGGGACTCAACGGATGCGCACCCGTTGCGGATGCGCCGCTGCGCCAGGCCTTGCTGAGTGGCGACCGTTTCGCGGAGTCGAGGCAGTTGGGATCTGCGGGTTCTGCCAACAGCTGCTCCACCAACTTGGTGTCGCCTGGTGCGGGCCCACCGGCAGGTCATGGGTGGTTGGTTGGTGGTTGCAGCAGGGTTGATCCATGGCGAATTCTTGATTCACTAAGGGCTAATTCATGGTTAGTTCATGGGTAGTTGATGGTGAATTCATGGCCAATTTACTGGTTGCTGGTTAGTTGATGTTTGGGATATGGTTGATTCATGGCTCATTGATGGGTAACTAAGCGTTAATTCATGGTGATTTGATGGTTGATGATGGTAGTAGGATTGATCAATGTTTGCGGTATAGTTGATGGTCAATTCATGCTTAGTTGCTGGTTAGTCAATGGTTGGTTGATGGTGAGGTGCTGACGAACTAATCTTTGACAGTGGTTGATCGATCATCGTTAAGAAGGATCTGCAATGGCAGATTGGGTTGGGAAAAAGCCATCGTCAATGTAGACAGGAAACAAATGAGTGAAACAAGTGTTTCTACAAACAAAACATGGGTGCTTTTTTTGAAAACCACGGCAGGAACTGTCCCAAACATGGGGGAAGTGATCTGCCTGACTGCATTTCCCATGATGTTGTCTTTGCAGCCGCTTCATGTTTTTGATGGCCAAACCCGAAAGAAAGCAGTGATTGTAATCACGATGGCCTTGATCATAACTCAATGCGGTGTCCCAGATTCGTTGAAACCCCCGCCAACAACACACGGCAATGAAACATCTAGCATCAAACTGCTATTTACTCAAAGGGTCATGTTCACCAACAGTGACTTCACAATCATTTTTCACCATCATATAACATCAGTATCACGATCATTGACCCTTCATGAACCGTAATTACCAATCAATATCAACTAGTGTGACCCCATATTACAAACCGTTATTTACAATTCTAAGCCTTCATTAGCCGTTTTTAACCATCATTACAAACCATTCTGAACCAACCATTGTCAGCTGTGAAAGGCCGAAACAAAAGTTGTTCAGGGCAACCACGTTGACAGCCACTGGCAATTCGTCCATCCCGAGCTTTCAGCAAATAACTAATCTTCTTTCAAGATTTGGCTGTGGGTCAGTTCACCCCATACCCCTGGTTCCCCTT